>PVJC01004941.1:0-61283 GCA_004026665.1 Murina feae
CTAGTCTCTACATAATGCAAAGTTCTTTCCATGAGTCCTGATGTGGCTTTTTCTGGTTCTGTGACCAATACACTAGTAGATGACTTCACTGTCATTTCCCCAGCCCCCAAGTTCCACACGCACAAACACACAAAACACTAATATTCAGTGGTGGAATAGAACCAGGATACCTGCAATAAAATATCATACTTTAGAAAGAGAAGAATGGGAACACACAGAACCACTTGTTGATAGGAATGCTGAAATCTTGCTGGGCAGAAATTCCAAAGACTGTCCTCACTAGCAATGAAGTTTCTTGATGAAATACTTTCTCTGCTTTCTGGAGAACTACCTTATCGCACTGTCCTTTGAGCCTCCTGGCTTTGTTCTTTGGAAAATTCTTCTCTGGCCATGATCCCCTGAGACACATTACTGTGCATGTTGGAGGGCACCCCTTCTTTTCTGTTTAAGAGGGGGCATTGGACACGGAATTCTAGTTTTAAGCCGAATACAGCACACGTTTCTCAGCTCTCTGCTACTGCTGGATTAGGCTCTTGGGAGGTGCTTCATGGTTAAACAACCACAGACTTGTGTAGACTAAACTTCCAAGTTCTTTAGCAATATAATTTGCTCAAAAACAGGTTGATTATTTTTGTCTATTTGGTTCCAGGTAGTTGTGTATGAAAGAAACCACAACCAAAGTCTTCTTCTGGATATAGATCTGACAGCAGCCACACTGGGTGAGAAAACAACGCTCTGCATCTGATTTTAGATTGGCTCCAAGTCTGGTTGAGGACTCCTGAGGGAAGGCTCTTGAGCAATGTCCTGAGTGACAACTTTATCTACTGTTATTTTGTTTACAGAAAACAGTTGGCTTCTCCAAGTTACTAATCCCTTAGTCAACTTAGATTAAAGGCCACCTGCTGAGAATAGAGCAGAATTATATCTCCTTTCATCTCTCCTTTAAACTGATTAATTCTTGCCTGACTTCACCTCTCTTACAGTAAGTACATTGCTAAAAGCTGCCAGAACAGCCAGTACACATTAATATTCCGAATTTTCCCAGCTCCTTTCTCAAAGGGACGGGCTTGGTCTATCCTGTCTTCTTAGTTACCACTAGTAACAGTTTTTATTTGAATGTTTTGCCATAAAAAGGATTACTGGCTCCCCAGCTGGCCACATCTATTCACTGTTTTCATATCTACCATTAAGGCAGGACCACAGGTGTTTGGAACATTTTTGTGTAAAACTCCACTTCTGAAAACCAGCTTTTCTATTAATTAAGGTACAGGCTAAACTGCTCTAAAAAGAGACTCCAAAAATACAGAGGTTCAAAAAAGAAAGCGAGTTCTTTCTTTTTATTTATCAGCCTTTAAATAAACAGACCCAGGCATGGGAGAGAAACTCTGCCAACTGCTACATGAGGCTTCCATCTCTGGGCTCAAAGTGCCTGCTCGAGTTCTCATCATTTCCTAGTCAGTAGAAAAGGGACTAGGAAAGGGAAGGACAAAGAGTTTCCTTTTATAAGAAGAGACTAGGTACCTGGATCCCTGCCTTTATGAAGCAAAGACCTTTTGCTCACATGTCATTGGCCAGAATTCAGTCAAATGACCACACCTTGTGCCAGGGACACAGAGGATGTGACCTGCTATATGGGTTTCTATTAGAGTACTAAAAGGAAAAAGGAAAGAATGGATAATGGAGAACAATTAGCAGATATAGATATTGCATTAATATAATTTGTTCCTCCCTTGCTTGTTTTGTGTGTGTGTGTGTGTGTGGTTTTTTTTTGGGGGGGGGGCGGGGGGAGACACAGCACTTTGGGGGAAATAGCATGCATATTTAGAAACAATATTTTTAGCTCCCAAATTACATACAAAAATTACACATTTTCAAGCCAGATTTCCTATCTTTGGAATATTCAGACTATTTATCAACACCAAGTCACTAACCAATAAAAATATTTTTTATTCATAATACATTCTAATTTTGTTATTGTTCTTAGTCTGTTACACACAGTTTTTATCAGAGCTAAAGAGAATACTTCTCTAAACTTCTACATTCTACTTTCTGCAATGTTCAATAAAATCAAAATTTCTTGCTGATGTGTTTGATGGTGGGAGACTGTATATGGTAAATGCAAAAGGTGAGTGAATACATAAAATGATTAATATTCTTATAAGAGGTGGGTTTTATTTTTCCTTCCAAAAAGGAGGAATTTTCCTCATATTCCGCATAGCAGTTCATTTCACTTTTTACATCTCACCTCTGCATATATGACAAGTCCCACCGGGCACAAAGTACTTCAAGCTCGTGAGAGCGTCTGGTATTCAGTTTTCTTCACCATCACGCCACCCTCGCCACCGTTATCGTTTTATTTACTCTGCTCAATCCTTGAATTTCTCTCAGTATCCTCCCCTCCCCACTAGCCCCCAGGTTTCAAAGGCTTATCACTTCCTTCCTCGGCAGATCTACTTCTGATATATCTGTTTATTTTGGTTTCGTCTTCTGTCTTCCTATTCTGCACATCCAGAGACTGTGCCATGCTCTCCCCAGTCTCCTTCTCTTCTCACTTGGCTTAACCTAGGGTAGAAGCTCAATGATCTCCTCCCAACGCCAGCAGTGCTGTTGGTTTTTGACCAGCACCCACACTAACCAGTGAAGACCACCCAGCACCTGGACTGTAAGGTGAGTAGGTGGCAAATGCATTCTTAACCAATAGAGAAACTGAAGTTGAAAAGTAATTAAGTGATAGAACTAAAATGCCTGGTCCCACTAGTGATGGTGGAGCCAGGATTCTTCAGGAGGTCTTTTCATTTAAGGACCGGCCTAGACACCGCACAGTGTTCTTTTGAATTGTGCTGTTACCGTAATCCAGCACACTGCTTTCAGACAAAGCAAAGGAAGGCCAATGGCATCAGAAATACGTCCCTTATATATGGTCATTAGGTTTCACCAGGGAGATGCCCAGGAAGGGATCTCATTCTGCCAAGACTGAGTAGATTACTTTCTAGGGGGGGAAACACATGCCTAGAAAATCGAAGAAAATTACACCCTTTTCTTTTTGTCCTCACTTAATAATCATCTTAAAAGCCAGCCAGTACCAAGTACATTTTTAAAAACCCACAGAGCTGGAAATGTTAGAATCATAGAATATTTTCGTGCACTACAGGGCACCTGCAATCCTTATAAGAAAATTGAACATAATTTCCATACTTTTTGTTAGCTCTTTTTTTAAAATTAAAAATTGGGTATTCATTATTCTGTGACTATTTTTGCCTACGCGTTCTTCTGAGCTTTGTGGCAGTTTGGGTGCGGGGATATGAAATCATTTGCTCTCATGTATCACCTATAAAATTCCTTGAGAAATGTATCTTGCTTGGCAGTGACCGCCTCTCTTAGGGAATATCATCATGGAATCATGATGAAGGGGTTGTGTGGGTTCCATGGAGACAGTTAGGCAGTATAAAAACTCTCTGCTTTCAGGCTCTGATGACATCTTGGGGCCAGAACCATTATAAAAAGAGAATAGAACGCAGATTCAAATGAGCAGAAGATTCAAGGATTCCAAAAAAAGACATTATCCCTGGTGCCCTCAATGGAAGTTCGTATCAAATAATACTTGATCTTATAAAAATATGACCTTTTTAGAAGCACTTTTATATTCAGAAGTCAAAATCTCAAATAATGCTTCTTTTCATTCAAACCTGGGTTGAATATTATGCACCATTAGAGGCCTGTTGTTTAACCTCATGGAGGACCCACTGAAAATATTACCATTCTAGCAATGTCCCTACTGCATCTTCAAATACATAAATTCACAGATATCCTGTGACTGAGAACAGAAGAAAGCCACTCAAAAAACCAAAGCTCCAAATTATCTTACTAAATTAGAACTCCAGTTCAAAATATTTTGGTTTTGGTTAACCTCAACTGAGATAGCTCACCTATACTTTTGTCTTCCAAGTAGTGTTATTGTAATTGTGCAGATGCCGGCTGCCTTATGTGAGCTCAGTATGAGGATATTCTTTCTGCCTCTGTATGTAAGTCAGGTTGGAACAAGACCAGCAACTTTGCAAAGATTAGGAAAGAGATGAAGTGCTAACTGGACTTTCCTCCAGTTACACTTATATTTATTTTTTATTTCAGAAATGAGGGTGTAGGCTGAAGGTGGAATTAATGAAAAAGAGTGGGAATATATACTTGTTTCTCAGATTATCAGCTTTTACCCAATATGCCAGCCCACCAGAATACTGGTTTTATTGCATACCTTTCACACAGAGTGGTAGACAGGATAGTAGCCTCCTTGACAATATCCTGTCTCAACCCTGGGAGTATATTACCTTACAGGGCAACGATACTTTGCAGATGTAATTAAATTAAGGATATTGAGAAGTGGAGATAATCCAGCTGGGTCCAATATAATGACAAGAGTCCTTATAAGGGAAGGAAGGAAGGAGGGAGGGCAGGAGGAAGAAAGGAAAAAAGGAGGGTGAAAGGGTGAAAGGGAGGGAGGGAGGGAGGGAGGGAGGAAGGACATCAGAGAAGGAGATATTACTGATGGTCACACAGTTTAGATAGAAAAAAGAGATCTTTGAAGCTGCTACACTGCTAGCTTTGAAAATGGAAGAAGTGGCCACAAGCCAAGGAATGCTGGAGGTCACTAGAAACTGGAAAATGCAAGGCAAGGAGTCTGCCCCTAGAGCCTCCTGAAGAAATTCAAGCAACCATGTTCGCCCACTTTAGAATTCTGAGCCCCAGAACTAAAAAGTGATCTATTTGTCTTGTTTTAAGCTACCAAATTTAGGATAATTTGTTGTAGTAGCAATAGGAAATGAATACACTAAGATGCAACAACATCAATTTTAAATATAGAACATCAAAATTATAGTGTTAAATATTTTCAAAAAATTATTACCTTACACACATACCTGTGTCTATATATTTTAGTACTGTTAAATAATTAGGTCTGATGTATAAAGTTCCTATTTCATGATGATAAGAATATGGCAAATTTAGTTTATTAATTCAGATATCTTATTTGGTTCTTTTTTTTGTAAAACATTATATGAAAAATGAAGCAGCTGCCCTATCATGTGGTATTTTCTTATTTTGTTTGTTTTTTTAAATTCTCTGTAGTAATACACTGCTTTATTTCCATGTTAAACGGTAGTTATTCTAGGTTAGTGATGCTCAGCCTTGGCCCTACTGACACTTTGGATGAGATAATCCCTTGCTGTGAGGATCTCTCCTGTGCACTGTAGGATCCTTGGCATCATCCCTGGGTTCTACTCAAGAGACACTAGTAGCACTCGATGTCCCCCAGTTCTGACAACCAAACATGTAACCAGACATTGTTGCCAAATGTTCCCTGGGGAGCAAAATCGACCCTGGTTGAAAATCAGTACTTTAGGCAATGCACAATTTGGTGGTAAATATCCCATACGCGTCCATTAGAACATTTAAAGAATATTTAGTTATATTATTAGGAAATTATCAGAAAGGCATGGATAGTTGCTTCCTTATAATTCACCTCAGCAAAGCATTCGCTCATGGACCCTCCCCCCCCCATTTTCTTCTTGCCTCACTGGGATCTTTTCCTCATCATCTTCTCCAGCTCCCTCTCTCCCCTTGCACCTCTAGATGACAGAACATTCCAGGACCCGGCTGTCCTCTCAGATGTCTTCTTTATCTATACTCACACTCTCGGTCAACACATCCACTCTTATGTCTTTAAATGTGTCTATACACTGAGTCACAGCAAACGTATGTTCCTGGCCATGAATTCTCTATTGAACCTGAACAGCCTACTCAATAACTTAAAATGACTGTCCAACAGGATAAGTGTGTCAAAAATGGACATTATCAATTCTTTTTTCCCCAGTTACACCTTCTGCTCACACAATGTTTCCAAGATCAGTAAATGGCAACTCCTGTGATCCCCAGTGTGTCTCATTTTCTCACATCCTATGTCAAATCCATCCTCCTCCCACTGGCTTCACATACAATCCCTCTACATCACCATCACCACCAGCTCTGCCTGGGTTACAATCACAGCCTCTTACTTGGCCTTTCCTTCCAGGCTGGCCATCCTGCCAGCTCCCCTGCACTCTGCAGTGAGACAGAGTCCTTCAAACTGTGAGACAAATCATGTCACTCCATCTTATCTCACCCAGAGGGAAAATGGAAATCCCACTGATCTATGCTTCTGCTACCTTTCTGACCGCATCTCTCACCCTTCTCCATCTCTCTCGGTCTCTCTAGCCACACCCCTTACGATTCCTTCAACAAGCCAAACAGCTCCTTAGCCCTCTGCATGAGGGGCTCTGCAGGTCCCCACCCAGAGATACGCCCAGAGCTCTGTACTAGTCATTAGTCAGGGTTCTCCAGAGAAAGACAAATAGGCTATGGTGTATATGAAATGACATTTCTTACAAGAAGCTGGCTCACATGATTATGGAGAAATAATGTTTAACCAGATATCTGGGCATCCTTTGGCCTAGTCAAGGCTACACACAAAGTTAACCAGCACAGACTCATTCCCTCATTTTTTTTCAGGTCTCGGTCCAAATGTCACTTTGGAGGGGCCTTCTCCATCTAAAATATAATCCCTCACCTCACAATTCCTAACCCTCTCTGGCTTTGTTTTTCTTCATATGGCAGAATCTGTATATGAATATTTGCTTGTTTTCTGTCTCCACCCACTAGACTACAGCTCCATGAGGGCAGAGTACCTTTAACTATCTACTCTCTGCTGTTTCACCAGCACTAGGATATACGCCAGGATATAAATATACAAACATATGTATCAGGACACCGGGATGTCAGGATAGCCTGTCACGTAGCAAATACATTATAAAATGAAGATGATTGCACGCTATCGAACCTCCGAATTGGAGAACAGTATAAAATACTCATAGAACGGAACACAGTATAAAATGCTTGTATGCTAGGATCACAGGCACATTAACCTTCCTGGAAACACAACACTCCTCCAATCTACTAGTAAAAGAAACGTGGAAATGGCCGTTTCTCAGTGTTTTCAGGAACTAGCGAAGCCGTTCTTCATTAACATGGACACAGAGCGCCCTCTACTGTGCTGTCTAGATGCGCGCATCTCTGAAGGTTTTCCCTCTCTCTTTTTTTTAATGGATAAATACATGGATACATCTCCCCAAATCCAAACGCATTTTGTGGTTTATTTGACCAGTATATAATATCATAAACTACTTTTTTCCTTTTTGTTGAATTTATTGGGGTGACACTGGGAAACAAAATTATACAGGTTTCAGGTGCACAATTCTGTACACTGTATTGTGTGTCCACACCCCCCCAACCCAAGTGTCCATCCATCACCATTTATCCCCCATACCCTCCTCCACCTCTCCCAGCCCGCAATCACCACACTGTTGTCCCTGTCCGTGAGTTATTTCTTTTTTGCTCAATTCTTCCATCTCCCACTCTTCCCCGCTCCCCAACAGCTGTTCGCTCTGAGTCTGTCTCTATTTTGCTTGTTTCAACTTTTATTTTAATCAGGCAGAACACTGTTTTAAAGAACTTAAGGAGATATGCAACAGAACTTCCATCCTTAATGCTTTACATAAAAATCTATTTCTAGAATAAACAGAAAGTAAATCTTATGCTGTTGACGTGTAGATTTTAATTTTTTTAACAGAGTATTCACTGGCTCGAATGTTGAGGCCAGGGTAAGACATGTGAGGGCTTTTAAGTCAAAGGGATGTTTTGCCAGTTCTTGCCTACTGGGTCTGAAAGAGAGTTTTTGCTGCTCCTGTACGTGAAAACACGGCTGACCCCTGAACAACACAGGCTCGAACAGGATTTACTCTGCATGATTTCCCCCCATACATGCACTCAGGCCTTAGTATCCATGGGTTTCGCATCTGTAGATTCAACCAACTGCAAATCAAAAGCAGTATTTTCACATTCCCAACCTTGTATCAAAAATACGCGTGAGGGGAGGGGGGGGGGTTACAGGATGTGTGTAGTGGCTTCGCACCCCTCATCCTGGCTTTACTCCAGGGTCACCTCTAACGCAGACATACCTCGGAGGCGTTGCAGGTTGGGTTCCACGCAGCGCAGCAAAGCCGGTAAGGCCAGTGGTAATCGTTTTGCTGGTGAAGGGTCTTGCTTTTATTTGCAGAAAAGGAAACACCTGTGAAATTCAATAAAGCGACGTGCAATAAACGAGGGCCTCTGGATGAGAACCCCACCCCCACCCCCAGCTGTCAGAGCGCCCAGGCCCAGCGGAGCAGGGGCGGCCGCCCAGTCCCCACCTGCGCGGGGCGAGCGAGGAGCGGAGGGATGGAAGCTGCCTGCGCCTCCCGAGGCCGCGGCCCCACCAGCCTCGGAGCGCACGGCTGCACGGCTGGGGCAAGGGCGCCGCGGGCCGGGGGAGCGCCGGGGCTGGGCCTCCAGCTCCTCTCCCGCGGCCTCTTCTTGCGGGAAGACATGGAAGCCGGCGCCGAGGCTGGTGATTCCGCAGGCAGAGCGGCGCCCAGGCCGTGGCCGCGGGTCCCAGGCCGTGTGGCCACACGCCCGGCGCGGTGGGAGCTGGAGAACCTGCGTGAAGGGCCCCAGTTTAGGCTGAAGCCCTGGACCCCGTGACCCCTGTGCCCCGGCCCGGTGACCACTCTGAGCCCTGCACCGGAAACACCCACATGGTCCCAGCGAGGATGGGCGCCCCCCTGCGGAGGGGTGTGTAACTCCCACCTGGTGATGACATCACCTGCGAGTGGCGGCGAGGATGCTGTTGCGCGGAGCCGTCAAGGTCAGGCTAAGCCAGCACGAGGAGTGGCCACCCCATCGCTGAACTATGCAAGACCAAGGAGTGCGCCCCCAGTTTTCTGGAACGGAGACTGACCAAATCTGCGTTGACACGGTTTTCTCCAGCAAGATCACACCTGCTCCAAAGAAGCAAGATGAGCGCGCCCCGGGGAGAACCTGGACGACCTGGTCCTTCTTGGAGTTGTACCTGTAGTGTGGTCCCAGTCGGAAGCCTCTGAGATAGCTTGGTCTTTTCTAGGTTAGAGGCTGAGCCGATATGAAAACTAATGAGCAAAAGGAGCTCACGAAGAGGCTGTTCTCCGCCCTTCCAAAGGAGGGGCACCTGCCCGTGTTGACGCTCTGCACAGGCCTCGAGCCCTTCGCAGGAAAGCGCGGGCGGGCTGGGTTTCAGGGGGTGCACAGCCCAAGCGCGAGCTCATGTTTGACCGTCGTGCTGTTGCCATAGTGGTAGCCTTTGTAGCCGTGAGCGGTGGTCACTGGTTCTCCCCACCCCCCGAAGGCGGTTGAACCATAGCCTACCCCAGGGCAGGGGCCCCGGCTTCGTCCCATGTTCTCTTGTATGTTCTCCCCTGGAGACAATGAGGTTGAAGCCACTTGCTCTCTGACTTTGAGAGACTATATCCACCGTTTATTTTTTTGTTACGAGAGACATCTCCTTCCCTGCATCCATGTTCTAGAAGCTCTCCTCTTCAGACATCCGGGAATGAAAGGATCTGGCTTCTGCTATTTTTACCTGACGGTGTTTTTCCCCCACACCTGTTTCTTCCTCTCCCCTGCTCCCTACTGCCCTTCTCCCTCTGAACTTCCTTCCTAAGAGCTGCGAGGGAGGGGATGATGTCAGATCACTTCATGCACCAGGAACTGAGCTACTTAAACTGCTGGTCTGATTCTCCTGGGTGGATACTGTGTGTGTGTGTGTGTGTGTGTGTGTGTGTAAAAATAAAATCCTCATTGTCTTTTGTAAATCCTCGAAATAAGAAATATTCACCTACATAAATGTTACATATTAGATGTAGTAAGACTATAGGGAGTTACTGGACTAAAATAATTGTTTACTTTCTATTCAAGATTTAAAGAAACGTATTTTGAAAATGCTGCTAGATGTTGATATTGACTGTTTTTTCTCCTGGGAGTAAATAGTTGGTAAAGGGAATGAGGCTGGGGGGTTGCAGAAACATGTTGTACTAGCTGTGCCTAGAGTAAGGATGACAGCTTTATGATGACGAGAAAACAAAATCTTAACTTCTTTTCTAGTCCAAAGATTCTGAGGGGTGGGGGAGGATGGAGAGCCGGAGAGAGCCCTGTCTCCCCTTGCTGCATATTGTAATCACCCGGGAGCATTTAAAGACGGTCAGTGCCCAGATAAGTCACTGTCACCAAAAGTGCTTACTTCTTCCTTTCCAACTTTCAGTTCTTTCTCTTACTTTACTGAAGTGGTTCTCCATGGGGGGCAATTTTGCTTCCCTCTCCCTCAGGGACACTTGGAAACGTCTAAATGTTTGATTGTTACAACTGGATGTGGGGAGGGAGGAAAGGGTGCCACTGGTGGGGGTAGTGAGAGAAGGATGGTACTGGTATCTTGTGAGCAGAGTCCGGAAATGCTACTAATCATCCTGTACTGCACAAGGCAAAGAACTGTCCAAGGGCCAATGGTGTCCAGGCCGAGAAACCCTGCCTGGCTAGGCTGGCTAGGACCTCCAAGAGAACACGGAAGAGATGACAAACATCTTATCTTGTCCAGATTTTAGTGGGGAAAAATTTGTTCTTCCACTCTTAAATATGATGTCAGCTATACATTTTTTATAGATACCCTTTTAAGATCAAGAAATTTCCATTCTATGCCCAGTTTTCTCTGAGTTTTTTTGTTTTTTTTTTTTTTTATGAATGTTGCTGAATTTTATCACTTTTCTGCATCTATACAAATGGTCACCTGATTTTCTCTTTTAGGCTGTTAACATGGAGAATTCTTGATCAATTTTAAAATGTTAAAATGAATTCCTGGGATAAAACTCCTTTTTAAAATTTTTTTTATTGATTGATTTTAGAGAAGAGAGAGATTTGTTGTTCCACTTATTTATGCATTCATTGATTGCTTCTTGTATGTGCCCTGACCTCAGGTCAGATCTAAAACCTTGGCATATTGGGATGATGCTCTAACCAACTGAGTTAATTGGCCAGGGCCTGGGATAGAACCCCTTTAATTTTTGTTGGATTCAATTTGATAAAATTTTAAGATTTTTACATCAGTGTTTTGGGGAGTACTGGTATGTAATTTTCCGTTCTTACAATCTTTTGGTTTCATTTTGGTCAGGCTAATACTGGCCTTCCACATGAGTCGGGAAATTTTCTCTTCTATCATCGTCTTGTATTATCAGGAAGAGTTTGTCTAGAATTAGTTTCATTGCTTAAATGTTTGCTAGAAGTCACCAGTAAAGTTCAATTAGGCCTAGACTTTTCTTTCAAAAGGTGCTTTACTGTGAATTTAATTTCTTTTCTTTTCTTTTCTTTTTTAAAGTTCTTGGACATTTTAATGAACTTCCCTCCATGTAGCTTCAAGCTACCAGGACACAGGCCCCACCAACACCCTTAATCTTCTCCTCGCTCTTCTGCTGAAGCTTGGCCTTCACAATGACAGGCTGCTTCGGGAGCTTTCCCTCCCCCAGCACTTTGTAGTAGCCCAATCGCACCACATCAGTGACAGGAGCAAAGCCAGTCTTGCTTTTAGCAGCATTTATCCGTGTCTGCAACTGACCAGGGTCCACAGTTTATCAAGGTTCACAGTGGGGCAGAAGCTCTGGTTCCTCTTCAAGTGGTGATGCCTCATACCCACCTTCCCAAAGTCACCTGGGTGATATTTGTCGAAGTCGATCCTGTGGTGATGCAGGCCACCGGCATTCCTGCGGCCCCCTGGGTGCTTCCTGTGCTTGCCCATTTGGCTGTGGCCGTGGCTCACGTGGCCCCCAAGTTTCCGGGTTTTCCTCAGTCTGGATGGCATGTCGGTGGCCGAGTTGCAAGAGCGAATTCAATTTCTTTAATATGAGTGTACATTGCTATTTAGGTTTGTGTTTCCTCCTGAATTATGTTTAGTAGTTTATCTCCTAGGAAATTTGCCCATTTCATCAATACCAAATTTATATGAATAAGATTATGTTTAATATTTTCTTTATAGGGTCCATTGGTTCTGTGGTGATACCCTTATTTTATTTCTGATATTAGCAATGTATGTTTTCCCCCTCTCTTTGAATTAGTCATTTCCTTGTCTCTATTTTCTGTGTTATTAATTTGCTTTTTTATAGTTTCTTAAGGCAGAAATTTAGATCACGGACTTGAGATCTTTCTATTTATCTGTGTTGGGATTTAATGCTATAAATTTCCTGTTAAGCACTGTATTTGCTGTTTCCCACATATTTTGGTGGGCTGCTTTTAATTTTCACCGAGATGAAAATATTTTTTAATTTCCCTTGTGCTTTCCCTTTTCATCTAAACATTTGAGGATTAGCCCGATATCTCTGTTACTGGTTTCTAGTTCAATACATTGTGGTTGGAGAACATAGTTTGTATAACTTCAATACTTTAAATGTGCTGAAATTTGTTTTTTGGCCCAAATATTTTCTCTTAGTGCATACTTTAAGTGCCTTTAAAAAACAAATATATATGTTTATTTTATCCCTCTGAATATCCTTTCCAATATATGCTATTTTGAAGTCAGTTTTTTTAATGATCTCACAAAATTTCGCTCAAACATGAGTGAACTATATTATTTGAAGCAAGGCAAGGTCTATAAAGCACTCACACAATATATATGTTTTATTTTTTAACAATAACAATAATAATAAAATGGCTCAATTTAAAAAAAAGACCTGTCACAATTATGTAAACATGGAAAGGTTGTCTAATTTTGATTACTACTGAATGAGGATGAATTAAGAAATGCTAAATTGCCCAGCTAGAGTGGCTCAGTGGTTGAGCGTCCACCTATGAACCAGGAGGTCATGGTTTAATTCCCAGGTTGCAGGTTCGATCCCCACTACACTGGGGCATGCAGGAGGCAGCCAATCAATGATTCTCTCTCATCGCTGATGTTTCTATCTCTCTCTCCCTGTCCCTTCCTCTCTGAAATCAATAAAAATTAAAAAAAGAAATGCTGAATTCATATATGCATAAAAGGATTTAACAATAAAATTAATGTGATTAACTCACATACCACATTGGAATAAAATGTCACAAATAATACTTTTTCAAAAAGATGTATTTTAATGATGGAAGACTGTATTAGTGAATTGCTTTTGTACATATTTTTGGGGGATGATAAACGTAGTTTCAAATATATATATGGAATAGAATACAAATTGTTTTGTCATGAAAGAGCTGTGCTTTCAAAGGCTTTTAAAAAGGCAAAAAAAGTTAAACTTGTCTCAGAAAATGACACAGGAGTTAATGGCATCAAAATCACATTGGCTAAAAGAGGAAAACAAACTTTTAAAGCCACAATAACATAAACTTTACTGCAAACATACTCCTTGTTTGAACACATAGAAAGAAGAACCTAAGAAGCATTATGGCTGTCTTCTCTGGCACCTTAAAGAACAACTTTGGCTAATGGCTCCTGAATACTGAAATTTTCCGACACACTCCCCTAGCTTGTGCCTAGCTTTTCACCTTTATAGATCACATAAAAAGACATAAGTCCGTCTCAAGCAGAGCCAATAATGGTCCATAACAAAAATTTAGTTTTGGTTGTCTATTGACATTAGAAAATTCCAGTTTAAAAAGAATTGCAAACCAATCCTAGGCATTAAAAAAATAGTCATAGAGCTGAGGTTAATTTTCTAAAGTCAAATAAACACCCCCTCTTCCCCAGCCCCAAACAGCAATGGGACAGCCATAATGTTTGCTTATTCCTACAAAATCCAGTTTACCACCTGCTGGAATCCCAGCCCAGAAACCAGCCTGTGAATGTGGGTGGCTCATAGCCCTGTTTTATTATGATAATTGGCGTCCTCCTGTCTCTTCCAGAAGGGTCTGTCTCAAGGTACATTTTGGCTAAAAAGAAGTACAAAGACATAGAAATTTAATTAGTCTTGATTAAAGTAACTGTAGAATGAAAAGTTTTTCAATAAATGTAACAAAGTAAATCTTTCTTGCCCTCAAGTAATCAAATATTGTTCCATATGAACAATTACTTATAGATTTCTCTCATCTATAGAATGTACCATGAGAGTTCCATTATTGCCTGAAAAAAAATCCAAAGTTTACGGAATTATATTTATGGCATAATCCAGGTATGTTTTCAATAACAAAAATTGTGCCAGAAAAAAATCCAGGGTCGTTCAGAAGGAATTTTTTTTTTTTTTAAAAAAACCTAGGTTATAACAGTTATGTAGATTTTACTTTTTCTATAATAAAAAAAAATGTAAGTGAATTAAAAAATTTTTTCAGAATAATTGATATCTAGCTTACCAGACTTCAGAGATTCTGTCTTCTCAACTTCATTGGCATCTTTGCCAATCCAAATAAAAATCTGAAGAGTGAAAGAATATATAGTGTTGACTCAGTGCTGGACCCCATGCAAAGTCCTCCTCACACACGGCTCTTTAAATCTTCACAACCTCACAAGTGAGGAATGTGGACACGGTTGCGCAGAAGTTCAACCACTTTCCCAGTGTCTGCACTTATTAGGAGACACCTACAACTTCTATCCAGACAAGTTTCAGTCCAGATTTCACATTCTGATACTGTTTTTATATAGTGTTTTCCAGTTAATCACATGAACACTCTCAAAAACAACTTACGGATTGTTTAATTCTCTTTCGCACTCTCCCCTGGGGTGTGTAAGACAATCATTAGCCCCATATTATCCCGGGCTTGTCTAGGGCACTCCAGACTCCCTTGAGGAACTTCTGATTGAAGCTTCGTGTTCTATAGTGTATTCTCTAACAATCCGGTAAAATTGCTATTCTCTTGAATTATTAAGTACTGATGTTTTATTTAAAGTGATATAATAAAATATTCTGTATGTGTCCTTCTCCTTCTTAAATATGTAGGTTGCGTACTTCAATGCTGAAAAATTCTCCTTAATTACCTTATATGTAAGTCATTTTAAAGCTACTTGTTGGCAGGAAAATTTTGGTCAAATTAGTTGTGATTGTGTTCTAGTTCATACTGAAAGGGCTGGGATATTTGCTTGCAGGATGGAGAACAAGCCATGACAGACTGGTAATGTACATGAAAACTATGAGGTGTAATTGACATATAACATTGTATTCATTTTAGGTGTGTAACAGAACGATTTGGTATTTGTATCTATTGTGAAGATCACCACAACAGGAAGCCTAGTTAACGAGAATCTAAGGGGTAACATAACTGAATGATTAGCAATTAAGAGCAGACCTACAATATTGTGTGGTTGACTCCAAGAGTAGGCCAAATTCAGACAACTATTTCATAACTGGTCATATCATTTAGTTCCTAATATATTCATTTTATTATTGCTAAGTTATAATAGTAAATGGAGGTTAAAAAAACAACTATTGGTGTGCCATGTTACATCACCATTAATTTTCTCCAAAATAAAAGTAACAGTGGCATTCTTTACTCTGTAGATTCAAGACTATTCTGTGTCTGTTTCTTTCCCAGGGGAAGGATCTCCTGTGAGTTGTCAAATTTTAAGAGAAATTCTGAATATTTCAGTCTCTCCCACGGCATTGTACTCCTTTTATACCCACTTATTATACCAACTAATGCATTTATGAGTTGGCTAAATAAATATATGAATATATGAACAAGTTAGGAGTGAGTGAATTTTACAAATAAATGAAAAATCAAGTTTTTTGTCTAAAATTATATAGCCAAAGTTGGCAACTGTGGAATTATTTCCACATTAAGATATAAACTTGCCAAAATGTGTTGTCTCCTTTCAATACAGCCTAAATCCATAGGCTGATGTATTATTAGATTTGCCACTTCTCAAAGCAGGATTTGGCGGCTCCCAGCTACAAATACACTCTTTTGTTGTGAACAAAATATCGTTTTACCTGTTCCCAAGCATCTAACAACATGACATCATCTTCTGCTAAATCATCCTGGGTGAACTCTCCTGGGACCTCTTCAATCTGAAATGTATAAAAACACCTTATGACCAAAACCATCAAGAAGTAATTTTTCTAATAAATAGGCAAGTTGCTTCACAGATTTATGCTGCTTTCCTAAAGTATCTAAAGACTTTATTTATTTTTTTTGCATTTGTGGACAAAAGAAAAAGGTTCCGTGGGTAGTAACCACACAGGGTGATCTGATCATAAATTTCTAACGGGGCAGATCATGGTGGACAGCCACATTCCAGACCTGGAACTTCTTTAGTGAAAAGTTTAAGCCAGCGCCGTCCATTATTCCTGTGCATCTGGGTTAACACAGCCTGGAAATGCCAGAAGCGATACTCCTCAAAGGAGGTCTTGACTGTAGGAAACATAATCTTGTTACCTATCCTGCAATGTAGTTGCCACCTTGCTTTTTCTCACCTCCATGTAACCTTCCTTGCGTTCCCTCAACTTCAAATGCATAAAAGAAGCTTGCACAACTGCTATTCTAGGGAGCACTTGAGATCTGCTTCTGGCACATGTCAGTTTGGGCTCAAACTCCTGTAAAAATTCTCTACAGGTTTGGACATTTCTTATGTGGACACATTTGAGTTTATGGTCAGGGTATTAAACTGTCTTTCATTTTGTAGGTCAAGGTTGTTTTAATAAAATCCATAAGTTTGGTCATTTTTATAAATCAACAATTCTCATTATGATGAAATTATAACATAATATTCCATATGCAAAGTTTCATTATTTTTAAGTGGGTTAAGTTGTATTCTCTATAGTTAAAAGGTTTGAGAAGGTTAGTTTAACATATCCAGTACCAGCAAATATGTTTTTATTGACTTTAGAGAGAGGAGGAAGGGAGAGATAGAGAGAGAAACATTGATCAGTTGCCTCTGTATGCATGGGGACTGCACCCTGACTGGGCATGGAACCTGCAACCTGGGTATGTGTCCTGACTGGGAATCAAACCCATGACCTCTTGGTATATGGGATGATGCTCCAACAAACTGACACACCCTTGTTAGTGAAAAATTCAATATGTTTAAAGAGTTCTGGATAAAACCCGCCTGATTCTTGGAAAAGTGTGGTAGGTTGGATTATGGTTCCCAACTCTGCACTCCTTCCTTCTGCCATGTGACTCTGCAGTACAGTCGAGTAGGCAGAGTGGACTGTGGCCTTGGCTGTGTCATATCAGCCAATGTGACTAAGCAGGGACCCTCCTGTGCCCTGGGGTCTGTCATGGGAAACACTGGCATGAACCGAAACTGCAGCCAAGAGAGAACCCCCCGGCTGTGCCCAGCCCACTTCAACAGGTCCTGGGTGAGCCACATCCCTCGGAGCGAGATGGCACATACACAGTGTGCCACATGAGATGCTGTGGTTGTTACACAAAAAAAACAACACATAAGCAAACAAAAAACTGACCATTTACAAAGGGCAAGGAGTTTGTTTACATTGTCTTTTAACAGAATATTTGCTAATATCATAAAGGCTGAAAAAAGCAAACACCTTAAATATTACTTACTTTGTGCCCTGCACTGTTCTAATCCTTTATATGCAACAACTAATTTAATATTCACAACAACCCTATGAAGAAGATACTAGGATTAGCCCCATTTAACAGATGAGAAAACTACAGCACAGAGATTGTTTAATTTTAAAAAATTAAAATTACAGAGGATAAGTAACCAGCCTAAGGTCACACAACCAGTAAATAATATCACCAGTAAGTAATATCACACAGACAGACTGGCTCTAAAAGCTGTGCTTTTAACCAGTGGACTTTGTTGCCTTTAGACATGAATCTATATGTCTAAAGCCGGCTTTCTAATGGTGATAAGATGAAACACTTTTTAGTAACACTCCTTTTCTTTAAGTTGTGAAGGAAGTAGGAGCTCCAAATATCAAACAAGAAAATGAGTAGGTGCAGAGGAAAAAATTTTTTTCTTTTAAATATATGCATGACAGAAAAATAAAATAAACACAGACTAATAGATTTTTTACACCCGACTAAGAACAAAGCCTAGATATTATTTTTGTAAGATATATCTTCATTTAAAACAGACATGTTATTAGCAATATTAGCAAATAACACTAATGAGAAATTATAGAAGCATGTGCTAAAAAGTTGTTTGGATGCAACTTTTTTAACTACAGAATTTCTATAGTTAAACTGAGATAATGGGCTACCAGCCCAGGATATTCCAGGGCCCAGTACAAAACCACTCTTGTATATAGACACTTTTACTTCCAAATTCCTGGAATTCAAAGCCTGTGAATGACTGAAATAAAACATTCCTCCTGATTTCAGTTACTTTGCAAGTGCGTATATAGCGTTCTGTGATTTTGCCCAATGATTATATTTCCATAATGTGTATTAATTGGTCAACCTGGTGAAACTTTTCTTTTCCCTAGGATATTGAAAGGCAACATTTATGTAGTTAAATCAGAAACAACTCTTTTTGCCTACAAGAAGTGTCAATTAGCAAATCTACCCACATGCATGCTGACACCGGTGCATGGCAGCTGGTATTTTTCGGGGCAGCTTGATTTATAGGGTACATTACATATTCCTGTGCTTTCACATCATGGACTCTGAAAGCTACCTTGTGTGGAGTGAAGAGTATCACCTGGGTTTGCAGGTAAATGAAAACAGAACGAGAGCGTCGGCAAGTGCCCAAGCCAACACGGACAGTCTCTCCCCAAACACTTACAATGAACCTTCCGGTTTTGTTGGAGCAGGCGAACAGCCGAGGCGGGTGCTCGTCAGCCTGGGTCTCAAGCAGTGGAGAGGTCTGGTAGCGCTTTCTCCCACCCAGGGAATTCCAGAACTCCTCTGCGGAAGACATACAGAGTTACCTGACCACACCTACCTCCTTTCCCGCCCGAATCCTTGTGGTTTTGCATTTCCAGGAGCATCTGGCTGCTACTGCGTTACATCAACAAGTACTATCTTACCTCGACTTTAAAGTGAAGAGATTATTTAAATACAGCAGGTATCATCACCCACTTTGGCAACTAATGGATTCTTATGCCCCCTCCTCCACCAATGACCTTTACCAAGTAACTATTTATGGAAAAAATAAATGACGTGATTAGCAATCCCACCAGATGTAAGTTCTGGTTAGTGGCCCAGGCCCCGCAGCACACACCTGGCTCCTCTCCCTCCCGAATCCTTGTGGTTTTGCATCTGAGCACTCTTGCCACGTGCTCCGCCCCCTTCTCCTCTGCCTGGCTGGCACCTTTTCCTATCCAGGTGTAGCCATTATTGTGTCGCAGTTTCAGGACAAAAACATCGTTGGAATTCAACGAATTTGCATCCACATCTACCTACAGTGTGAAGAAAAACAATACAATGGGTCAAACTCATTGCTGCCCCCTCAATAAACATGTCGGAGAAGTGGTGACAGGGACAAACCATTCTAGCCTTCCGTCCTGACTCCCAAAAGCTTGTTCAGGGCAGCACGTGGACACCGCTGCGGCTTAAACACATTCGAGCAGGAGCACTGTGGTCTGTGTCATTTAACTCAACTGCCCAGAGACAGGGGCACAAAGCTCCAAGGACAACATTAGCCAAACCTCAGTGATCAATAGCAAAGATAATATTCAAAGGGACCATAAGGACAAGGATAGGCTCTAAAGGGGAGCTGGGCGGACAGGAGGGCATAATCTTTACAAATAACAGATAAAGCAAAGCTATTCTGTCCTCTCTCCCCTGCTAAACAGGAGGTCTATCAGATAACCAAAGGGACACTTTAAAATCACAGAACAGGGACCGGAGTCCAAATTAGCCCGAGAGATAATACTATAGATTCACTAAAAAGGGCTCCAGGCTCAGGTAAATTATGCTCAGATTATAAAAGACTATCTATAGGGGATTAAAAACACAGCACTGACATGCCCCTTCCTTTCAACCAAGACGCTGTGGCCGCTGTGTTGGACCGGCCTGGTGAGCACAGTCTGCTCCAGGTGGCCACAGGGGAGTGAAAGGGACCTGGCTGGGCCCAGACTCTGGCTGGAGACTGAGGCTAACGGGGGAGCCTCTGGGCAGGAATAGGCATGTGCAGAGTCTCAGGCTTGGTAGGGAGCCTGAGCGTCTAGGTGGGCTTGTGTCTCTGCGTCCAGGACCGTGGGATGGTGGGACTCTGTGTGAGGGCCTGTGAGGTCCTCTGGCTCTGTGACCCTGTGACTGCGACAGTGTATGTATCATTTTGTGCGTGACTGTGGGACTCTATGTGATGTGTGATAACAGGGAGATGAATGAGTCCGCAAGGCTGAGATGGAGCGACGAGGGAGGAGGAACATAGGAGTGTGTTGTTCTTGAGGCCAAGTGTCTCAAGGAGCTGGTTATCAGCTGTGCCGACCATGTTGAGGTACCAGACCAAGGCATGGACTATGTGCAGAGTAAGATTTCACCGGGTTTGTCAGCACCCTGTCCCCAGAGAGCAATTAAGGAGCAAGGAATGGCTGTTGGAAATATTAAAGACGTGTCCCAGGGCTGGGGGATATTCGAGGATGCGATTACGTCCTCTTTCAGTAGGAACGAGACCTCATGGACCAAGCTCAAAAGACTCTAGCCAATATGATGACAGAATTATAGAAATCATGACTTCCTAATTTCTATTCCAAACATCTCCTCATCGGTACAGAAGGAAGAACCTGGCTGATGGAGAGGCAGGGGCCAAGAGATCCATGCCCAGATCGGGTGAGGGGTCAGGGAAGCCATTCCAAAATAGCATGTTACAGTGTAAGTCTCCCAGGAGATGAAACACTGACTTTGATTAGTGAATTTCAGAGGGGCTAGGAATGTGGTGGCCAGTTTGGGAGGCCCAGGGAAAGGAAGAGCTGTACCCCAAGCAGTCCACCATGTCTCAGCAAGATGTGTCCACTGGGAAGAAACCAGGAAGGCTACGATTCTCGCCGACTCTTCCGCCAGAAATCAACTGAGGGTGCCCATAGATGAGAGCCTACCCATCTTTTTATTTGATAGATTTTTTAAAAATTAGTCATCATTGAATAGGAGAAGCCATGCACAGAGTATTTTGGAAGAGATCAATACATATGATGGCCTTTAGACTGCATAACTGAATGAGACCACTCTGAAGAGACCCAAGGCTGGGCCTCAGAGCACGCGAGTGCTCATGGGACAAGCGGAGCAGGAGAATCCAGTGAGGCCTGCCCTGCAAAGAGCGGCCCTGAGGTTTGGAAGAAATCCTGGTGAGTGTGGTGTTTCAGAAACATAGGAAAGTGTGACTGTGGAAACTCTCGTGGGAGGGTAAGACAAGTGAGATCAGAAAAGGCAGAAGGCAGGTGGGACAGCGGGAATGGGTGACTGAGGGGAGAGGCTTAGGAGAATAATAGGCATAAAAGAGCAGAGAAGGTGAATTAGTGAAGACATCAGCTTTGGGAGTGTCACTGAGATGGTCCAGGTCAAGAGATGGTCTTTAAAGGGAGGATGCGAGTCTCTGAGAGGCATGTTTGTATTCTGAAATAACTGATCCAGGACAGAAGAATAAATTGATAATACAGAAGATAGAGAAGTTTGTTCCCTGCAATAATGATGAACTGGAGGAGGGACAGTAACACAGGATAGAGGAAAATCCAGCGAAGTCCTAGGTAGCCCAGATGTCACATTTTAATAGGAGTTATGCTTTCTTTAAAAAACATATTTTTATTGATTTCAAAGAGGAAAGGAGAGGGAGAGATAGAAACATCAATGATGAGAAAGAATCACTGATTTGCTGCCTCCTGCCCACCTCTACTGGGGATCTAGCCCGCAACAGAGGCATGTGCCCTTGACCAGAATCGAACTTGGGATCCTTCAGTCCGCAGGCCAATGCTCTATTCATTGAGCCAAACCGGCTAGGACATGTTTTATTTCTTTATGTAATATTCATTAAATTATTTGCCAAGATATGCTTTACACAAACATTACTATTAATTTTTAATTTATGGGTAAGAATAGATTGGTGTATTAATTTATAAAATGATTTTGTATTTATATGTAAATAACTATTATAAAATATGTATTATTAAATGCAAGTAAATTAATTATTCAAACATATTTCATAGAACAACTGGGAAGAATATCCAGATGCAGACAAGTTGGTAAAATTGGAGGGAGTGGAGATGACTTGTGTGTGATCGCACTTCCATTCCCTGTGAACTCTGACCCTGTTATCCGTAGAGAGCAGGATGTTGGAGATGTGCAGAGAGAGAGGAGGGCCTGCAGGGTGTGGTGGACAGAAAACGTCTGAGACTGAAGAATTGCTGAAAGATGCATTCTGGAGTAAAGGAGCTGAAGGACAGGGCATGCTTGTCAGAGATCAGTCTGAAACAACCCCCGAGGTGCTCCACTTGTCACCGAGCCATGTGAGTGTGAGATGAAATGGGCTCAAGGACAAGAGTGGATGAGAGAAGCCAGAGTGATGGGGACAGGGAGGCCAGGCTGAAGCCAGCAAAGGAGGTGGCAGCATAAGGGGCTGGGAAGGGAGAGAATGACACAGAGAAGTCATAGGATAAGCGGGGAGGGACCTCGTCCACGCCATCACTGCACTTGGCATGAGAGAAAAACACAATTTCTACTTGAGTGGGCTGCATGGGAATCTGTATTCTCAGAGGTCATTACAGCATGGAGGGAGAGGGTGGCTTAGACATGAGGTTGCAGGTGGAGAGATGCTATGACCTACCTGGTTTTAATGGCTCAGCTGAATGGCTTGTGCAGAGAGGAAGGGTTGGCAGAGGGTCCGTGTTTAGGGAGGAGGGTGTAAAGGGCAGTTTAGGTTGACTTGGGAGACTTGGATTTCAAGAGTGACTGAGAGTGGGAGATGAGTGATGGATCATCCCAGAGGTCAAAGCGCTCAGCCAACTAAAAGCCTGCACCTGCTGGCCCTGCCCATCTCTGGAGGCCTTCTTGTCTTATGCCACTGTGATATGGGGTTTGATTCCTTTTACAGCTGCTGTCAGATTGAGTAATGGTCTAGCCCACTGTGGTAAAGCCTGCTTCCCACATTTGTTACAGACGTACGGACAAGGGGCTTCCCTCTCGAATTCCCTAGTATGGTCATCTGATCACCACCCGCCATCCATCCTCCCCCAGGCCTTCCAAGGTGGAGCGTAAGCTGCCTCATGCCTTTGACAGCTTGATTTGTTACGTTATTGTTAAAAATCCATTTGTTTTGGTAAAATGCAGTTGGCAAATGTGAGAAGCCTAGTGTCTGGAGTTTAACTATTTACTCAATTCTCCTGCCTTTAGTATTTTTACTGTGAACACCAGCTTCGTTATAAACGTGAAGGGAGTGTACTTGCCAACTTTTAAAGGCTGATACTTGCTAGGGGCTCGGGGGGTTTTACTGAATTCGTGACATTACCTCCACAATCCTGGTGATGGAGGCCAGGTTTCTCCGGACCTGAAAGAGGCGCGTGGGGGCAGCAGGCGCCTGCCCTCCGAGCTTTGACGTTCCATCCTTGTAAATAATGAGCGGTTTGTCTTTGAACAAACTCAGCAGGTGAGCAGGCTCTTTGCCCTGGGAGACTCGAATCTGGGGGAGAGGAGATAAAAAAAATAAAGGGTGCCAATGAGAGAAGGTTGTATTTCCAAGTGTGCTCCTACTATTCTTTTAAAAAATAAAACAAATAAACAAAAATAAACCAGAAGTCAAGAAGAGAAGGAACAGTGATTGACAGAAGATGGGGATCCATGATCACGAAGACCCGTTTCCTCACTGAATTGAGAATTGTTTATTACTCCTGACTCCACACTCCTGACCAGCACTTCTCAGGGGAAGCATCGCCATACGGCACCCACTTTCTGCTTCCAGAGAGCATAAAGATGCCGGATGTCCGTCCATACCTCCAGAAGAGAAAACACAAAGTGCTGACGCATTATGCCATCTTTCATGAAAACTACTCTTTTTTCAAGAGAACCAACCCTTTGCAGATGTTTAGGGATATACTTGTTGTTTCTCACGTGTTTTGGATCCTGTTCAGGTTAAGAGATGTGCATTCAAATGCCTTCACAAATAAGACAACACAAAAACATACTAATAGCTTCCACATCCCTACAACGCAGGTGAAAAAAATAATTGTAAAGCCATCTGGGAATAGATAAATGATTTCTAGCCAATCATCAAAAACAGATAAAAATAAACAGAATATGCTTTCTATTTTTAAACCTAACTTCAGAAATGGTAAAAATATGTTTAACATAAGCACTTTAAAAATATATTATAAAGACTTTTCAGGATAAGAAAATAAATGGAAAATTATTAATTTCACCTATTAGCTTAATACTAGATATTGCATTAGAAATGTACTTTCTATTTCTTGCATAAACTATGGATGCATCTTTTATATAAACTGCTCAAATTTTGTGCTGGTCGCCTAGTTTTGTCAATTATTCTGCCCTGTGCTAAAATTAAATGCTCTCTCACCTCCTCTGTTGTATCCCTTTCTAGAAGCCAAGGCAGTAGGAATGGTGATGCATATACCATCGTAGGGAGGCCTAGGGAGCATTGACAATAATTAATTTCACGGATATCCTTCAATGAGTAGATATTCAAATAAGTGAGTAGCAAATTACGAAAATGTCTGTTGAGTCACAACCCCAAACCTTGGGGTGAGCTTAGCTAGGATTTCCTAACACTGCTGCTGGCTTAGCACTTCCCACAACACGAAGAAAACCTTAATTGCCAACCTAAAAGAAGAAGATCACTGATTAAGACTCATTCTACCTGTGAAATGAGAGAGAAAAAATAAGTTGAAGAATTTTCAATACTGTTAATATACTCTACAGAATGCTTAGAACAGCAATTAAGAACTTGTTTATGCATTTTTGTAAACTACTGCCATCTAGTGACTAAACTACACATTACCACTTTGTCAATTTAGGATTCAACTGGCTAACAAGGGAAATAAATGTATTGGGTATCTCAAATATTTTACCATAAAATGTGGAGTTTATAATGCATAATAAATATCTTCAAAGTTTTTAAATAATTTGGTAAGGAATATGCTAGAGATAAATTAAATGGAATAGATGATGCCAGTTTTTAGCTAGAATTATTTAATTCAAGGACTGAATATACTTCATGGTGAAATAGAGTCCAGTATATTTAAAAAATTCAATCACCTTATTAATTTAATTAAAAATTAACAAACTTAATTGTTTAAAAAGTTAATATACACTTTTATATACAGATTTAACTTGTTTTTATAGTATATCTATCAGCAACTACCAATGCAAGAAAGAAACTAGCTGGAAGATCACATTGTGCCTCTTCATCTTAGATGGTATGTACTAAAGTATCTGACTTCCTTATTTAATCATTAAGAGGCAGTTACACATTTATAAAGCTTTGCAAACAAAATAAAACATCTGTATACCATACAGAATCTTGCTCACTTGACATGAGGCGTGAGGAAGTCAGTAAGACACATTCCTGGGAAGGGAATGCCTAGTGCTACTGCATCAGAAATGTTACTATGCAGGCCAAACCAGTGCCTCCTCTGTCTACATCCCAATCTGGAAGATGCTTTTCCCCACTGATGGGAGCAGACTCCTTTCCCAAAGCCAGCCAGAGAAAATACTCAGGCAGTGTGAGCTCCTCCAGCTAGAAAGGGAGGGAGGGAGGGGGGGGGGAGAGAGAGAGGTTCAGAGAAACTCACACACTAAAGAGAGCTTGCAGTTGGATAGGCAAGGAACAAGCCAGTGCCACCCCAGGGTTAAGAATAGACAGACAGACTGGAGCACACTGAGGAGTAACAAAGACTCCTTGAAGTCTGTATTTGAGTGACACACTGAGTTATTAAATAAGCAAAGACCAAGAATTTCCTGTGATTATGACTAAGGGTCCTGAGACAAGTAGCAAATACTCCACCATAAACACGAAAAGAGGAACTTGAGAGAAGAGGAAAGGAGGTCAAACTAGGGTGGAAATGGTCCCTTTGACACAACAAGGACAGGTAGAACTAGACACCAACACTAGAGTCCCATTACATGACGTTCAAACTTTTATGATTAGTCAGCACAATATTTCTCTCTGCCCTTCTTTCTCTATCTCAATCTACTTCTCTCTAGATAAGTAGGTAGGTAGATATATCCAGATATAGGTACATACATGCACTATACATAGATACATACATAGATACATAGAAATACAGATATATCGGTTGACTCATATAGATATCATTTAGAATTTGCATTCAGTCATTCTTAACAAATGACTTATTTTTAGAAATATCCAAATAAAGAATCCATCTCTCTTCCACCCTATTCTCTCCTTTCTCCTTTTTCTTCTCTCCTCTCTTTCCTCCTCCATGATTTCCTTTCTCTTCTTCCCTCCTATCCCTTTCCTTTCCCTTCTTTTCCCTCTCTCCTCCCCTTTCTTTTCCCATTCCCTTCTGTTCGCTCTCGCCTCCCCTCCTCTTTCTTTCCTCTTTCTTTTCCTCCCTCTCCTTCACTCTCCACATCTCTCAGATTGTTAGACTTGGTGTCAGTCAAAATTATGGAACCCAAAGGGAAAACTAAGGGTCTATGCTCTCATCAGACATTCCTTACATACTTTTGCGATTTGGGAGAGTGTAAACATTGTTCTATTAATTAAAATCTTTGTCTGTGCTTGTTTTATACCACTGTATTTAATTCCTATTGCTTTTATACCCACTTATTATAATTTTAGGGACTTCAATCAGTACAAATTTGTCTTAGAGTTCTGGAGGTTGGAAACAAGTCTCACTGGCCTGACATCTAGGTGTCCCTGGGCTACATGCCTTCGGAGGCTCTAGGAGTGAGTCCATTTCTTTTCTGTTTCAGCTTTTAGAGGCTGCCTCTATTCCTCAGGTGGGGGCCCCTTGCATCTTTAAAGTTAGCAATTGCCGGTTGAGTCTCTCTCTGTGTTGCCTCCTTCTAACTCCACCTGCCTCCTTGTTTCACTTGTAAGAGTCCTGTGATTACACTGGATCTACCGTCATCCTGGATAAACTTCCTGTTTTAAGAAATGCTACTTTGCAGCCTGAATTCTATCTCCAGTCTTATTTCCCCGTTGCCTTATAACACAGCATGTTCTCAGGTCCAGAAGATTAAGATGTTGAGATCTTCGCAGGGATGGGGGTGGGGGCATAATCCACCTTATCACATCTATTTAACAACAGCTGGATGTGGTAGCTCAGCACAGCTTTCATGTCAGTGACTGACATGGACATATGATGAGATTATAAAGGAAAGATCCTTTCCGGCTCTTAAGTCTATTAATAGTATGTTTGGGTTTTTGTTGTTTTTTTATTTTGTTTCCTTTCTCTCTTCCCAAGTCTGAGAGAATTACTATGCCAAAGTAATTGAATTCCAAAATTAAAAAAAAGGTAATATATAGAAAAGGTCAAGTTCCCATCCCAAGTTGGGTTGGGGGCTCAAACTAGACACTGGGCAGTAGAACTTGAACTTCGTAAAAATACTCCAACCTGCACAGCACGTCCTCCCAGGGATCTGTCCAACTGAACAGTCAGGAATGCAGATGTCGTCAGCTCGTCTCTCGTGGCATTGGCTCCTTGCCTGGAAGGGACCCAAACAAAATAAATTAGCTTGTATTTAAGTTTTAAAACCTTCTAACACAGGCATTTCAAGTAGAGACTTGAGTTATTATGGTTTCACATGATATGGCTGTAGAAGCCACCGTTTTTCTGCAAGTACTAACGTGGAGCCATGAATTGTCCTGTGTACTGTCTGGAACTGCATGTGGTAGGTGTCCTTAGCTCCATTGTGTAGGTAAAGAAATGGGGGCTTAGCTCCTTATAACTGAAGTGAGTAATCGGGTCTGTCGATTTTCAGTTGGAGCTGCCTCTTTGGGGAAACCATATCCCATAATGAAAACGCTCCATCTGAGTAGGGGAACATGAGCCAATCCTACTAGGCTGGAGGGCAGAGGGACTTCACTGTTCCATGAATATTCCGTGAGCGTAGCACCAATGTCTAAGCCCAGGAGATGAGATATTCAGCTACATATCCGCTAGGAGAACACTCCCCTTTCATATCAAAACCTTTTTCCTAGACCAGAGAGAATGACTGTTATCTAAGCCCTCCTGCTTGTGGGCAGAAGCTACAAAATATAGTCAAAATCATGTTGAAAGAACATATTACAAGCTACACAAATCTCACTAGGATAACTATAGGACAATTCTATCCTATATTACATAGGATTTCATGAAATTTAACTTGGGAGCAATATCTGACCTCTATGAAACGAGATTTTATAACAGAGGGAAGCTTACCACGTGTAGATAATCTGTCCTCTGGGATACGTGTAGAGTATAATGTAGCAGTCACCACCGTAGAATTCACCATATGAATTTTGGTTAATTTCGATCCTACCATTGCTTTCCACACGCCAGATCTGAAAGGGATGGAATATGTGTACCCAAGTTAGCATTTTCTTGCTCTAATAATACTTATCAGAAGTTTTTTTTTAAAAAGTCGGTCTAGATCTATTCCTAAATAACGTTTAATAATAAAAGTTAGTATGTTTTACTTTAAAAGTTACTGTATTATAAAGGGGCAGGATAGAAATTTAGAGACGAGCGGGTGAAGAGACATGCTTTCAAATAGAAGCCTTCCCACGCCACCCGGTGAGCAGAGAAACGGCTGCAAGGAGGGAGCTGGGTTTCAGGAGCCTGGGTGGCACGGCAGGGCACCTCAGAGATGCTGTGTCCTGACAGGGGCAGTAGCCAGGACACATCTGCCGCAGGGTTACGCGGCTGTGCTCAGCTCCAGAAAAGGGCGTCGGAGCAGGAGATAGAGCCAGACCCAGAAGCTGTGAGCCCTTTGACAACAGTCATGAGGGGCACTTCTCCCTCTGCAGTTTCCACAACGCTGTATGGTGGCGTGGATTCTGACTTCACGTCTTTGAAAGGAAGAAAAACAACTTCCTAAATCTCTTCACTATCTACTTTGGTTCAAGCACTGTGGAAAGCTCTAAGGAGATAGAGAGAAAATACCCAGTTCAGGCCCTGAAGGAGGTAAGACATCACCCAGTTGTCATGAAGTTAGATGACTCAATAGTGGACTGAGTGTGAAGAGATCTCAGTTAGGAAAATTAATGGGATTTTTTTTTTTTTTTTTAGCATTTTTGTGAAAAGAATCGAGGAATAATTAACGATCTAATTCAAATACTCTAAAAATATCTACTGATAGTCGTTGGTACATTCGAGGCAACACCCCCTCTGCAGACAAGCCTAGTTCTGAGAGCCGGAGCACTTCTGATTCAGGGAACAAGACGGGGTTCCATGTTGGATCTAAGATGACATTTATGTTGATCTTGCACAAATCACCTGGCTTCTTGGAATCCCAACATCTGCTTTATAAAATGGAATTGAAGGTCAGATAACATCTCTTCTAGCTTCCAGTTCCCAGTTTAATTTCCAGTGTTGGACCATCTTTATTCATAAGTAAAATTTACATTTTACCAGGTTTTTATTTCTCTGAAGTTATATTTCCACATATACTGGCATAAATGGGCTTGATGATAAAAACAAGCAAATCCACAAACAGAAGGTAAGTACCTGCACTTTGCCAGAGCCATCATCCACCATATTGTGCTGGGCTGCCATTTGAGGTGAACTGTGTAACTTTGAGGCATCAAATGGAATTTGTTTTACTTGGGCCACTTTCTCTGTGACATACACTTTCCCGAAGCCGTCACTCTGATCTTTATCTCTCCAGTCCTTAAAGAACTGTTTGAAGATTGGTGTTTCACCTCCTTCTGGAAGAACTTGAATCTGAAATTTAAAGGAATAAAAAAATAAGAGACTGAAGGCAAACATTAATTTAGTAGTGAAGAAGAAAGTAAGGAAATGAAAAGACTGTCCTGGTTTTGGAGATGACAGAAGCAAACGTAGGAGCTGGGATCCTTAAATGACTGCAAAAGGGTAGGTTATCCTATATAGTAAAAGCCTAATATGCTAAGTGTCTGATCGTTCATTCAACTGTTCGACCAGTTCTATGATGTGTCATATGCATCAGGGGACAGGTGCTCCTACCAGTATGTTAGCTTGCTGCTGGGGTCCAGCTGATCGGGACTGGGCAAGACAGGCGGATACACCCTGGAGCCCTCCCGTGGTCCCTCCTTGGCCCAAATAGTGCACTGGTGGGGTCTCTCGGCCTGGCCTGTGCCCTCTCACAATCTGGGACCCCTTGGGGGAATGTCTGCAGATCAGGCCAAGGGACCCCACCGGTGCATAAATCCATGCACGAGGCCTCTAAATAAATATAAAGCTAAACAATCCAACCTTTTCCCCTCATAATTGAAGTTATTGCCACTGAGTCTGGATATCTACAGTAAGAATAAAGTTCTTTCCTATGTTATCACGGCAGTCAAATAAGTTTTTTTTTTTTTTCTACATTAAGGTCACACACAGTCTGTGACCCAGAAGAAATGATCTCATGAATATTTTAGTGCCAGGACTCAGATAGTTGGAACACTGTCCTGTACACCAAAAGGTTGTGGGTTTGATTCCTGGTCAGGGCACATGCCTAGGTTGTGGGTTCAATCCCCTGTCAGGGTGTGCATAGGAGGCAACCAATCGATGTTTCTTTCTCACGTAGATGTTCCTTTCTCTCTCTCTAAAAAAATCAATAAACATATCCTCAGGTGAGGATTTAAAAATAAAAGAAGAGAAAAGAGGAGTCTGAGAGACTTAGAAAGGAAGAACAAGTGTCTAAGCTGATGTTGATGAAACCACATATTAGTCCACGTCTGCGCAGCTCGGACTGAGGAATAACCAATAAGCGCTCTCAGTTAATTCAACTGTGGTTGACTATTTTGACTTGAAAACTGTGGAGGAAATAGATGATTATTTTCACTGCAAAGCCCAATGGGAGTGTTTTCTCCAGTTTCTGCAGAATTCCATCCTCCACACAGATAGAGTCTGGAGACATATGACACACCATGGCACACACTGAAGGGAAGAATGACCTTACACTTACATATTACTGCAAATCCAACTCTTTCATGAGTTTTGTGGCGATGTCATGAGCACCTATGCTTAAATTTTTTTTCTAGCCCATTCATTTCCATACATACTTGGGTTTTGGTGGAATAGTTCATTTGATCTAGGAATAGTTCAGCTGTCTTCATTGCAGCCTTTCTCTCCCGGGGATTAGCATCTTTGCCTAAATTACAGGATAAATTAAAGAAAGATAAAAGCTTAGTGAGGAAAGATATTATATGATCAAGTAATACTTGTGTACAAAAGTAAACATAATTATTTAATTTAAATAGGACACTGAGAAAATGGCAAGAATTTTAATACATTAAATATATTTAACGATGTAGTAATGAACACTACACATAAAAAAGGATTCTGTTTATATTGTCCAAGTGCCTTTTTACCTCCATCATCCCTGACAAATGATGATAATAGAAGAAAATTGGCTTTGATGTGTGCAATTTATAGGAACTATTTATAGGTCAGAAAGGTAGGGTGTTGTTGTTTTTAATCAGAAAAGATGCTTTCTTTGCCCTGATGAAGAAATATCTATAAATCTGAAGTGCAGCAACAAAGTCAATGGCATCTCTTACCTTTCCATACAAAGATCTGTTTTGCAGCGCCATGGTCCAAAATAAAGCACTCCTCAGAAAGCAGCATGGCCATGGAGAAGGGGTTTTCCTTTGCCACCAGGGTCACCCTCATGGACCCACTGGCATCTGAAACCTAATAGGAAAAGTCTGATTTCATTTCGTTTGTGGATGATAAAAATGTTCCAGCATTGGATTATGGCAATAATTGCACCACTCTGTAAATGTAACAAAATCACTGAATGGTACACTTTAAATGGGTGAGCTTTACAGTATGTAAATTATACCTCAACTAAGCTGGGAGTTTTAAAGGAAATCGTTTTATTCACTATAGTATGAAAAACAATAAAATAGCTAGGAATAGACATAACCAAGGAAATGAGAAAATTATGAAAACGACAATACTTTGATGAAATTGTTTTAAAGAAAACAAATAAGATCTGTGAGGCCAAGTATACCCTCAAAGACTTTTTAAAAGTTCTTTGGGATAAAAGAAGTATTCATACAAAGTTAAGTTTTGACACTGTATCTGAAACATCAAAAAATAATGGTGATAATAATAATGGCTATGGCTTGTTGAGATTTTCATGTACTAGTTACCATGCTATGAACTTCACATGATTATTTCTTAATTTTTACAGCAATCTTTTCAGATAGATAATAATCTTACAGTCATTGTGCACACGCAAAAAGCTAAAGCTTAAATATTTAATCAGCTAACATTTTCTGAGAGCCTACCAAATGCCAGGAGTTGTTTTAAGGAAGCCATTGCTACATTATAGTTTATGCTTATAGATTTTCCCCCTCAATATTGGCACTGTAATTTAAGTATACTTTTGTATAAGTTATCAAAGTAAATTTCCTCTGATACAAATTATTTATTAATATAGATTCCTGAAGTTTGAAAATGACTACACATTTTTTAAGTTGAAGGTGGACTTACAAAATTGAAAGTGATATTCATGCTCAGGTGACAAGACACTGGTTTTCAAAGGTCAGCTTATAGGCTACAATCACCTGGGTACTTGATAAAATGCAGATTCCAGGGCCCTCCCTAGCTCAGTGGCAGAGTTTGCAGCACCATGTGGGGCCTAAATTCTGCATGTTTAAAAACCGCCCTTGGCTGACTCTGCTTCCCACTTTACTCAGCAATCCCAAATTCAAGGACTGCATTTTCAAGTGGACTTTGTATTTTAGGTGTATGCAATACACAATAAATCCACTAGAGGGAGGCATGATGCAGGATTAACATGTTCACATTGCAAAATTTCTTTAGTCCATAATGCTGTCTCAGAGGGGAGAATCATTTTATTTGATGATGCAACATAAAGGATATTGGTTCAGCTGTTGAAAATAAGCAGCCGCAAAGTCTTTAGATATTTCTGTATGACTTATATTAAAATTATCAGTGTACTTAGAAGAGGTAACCACATTTTCCTTTGCCATCAAGAGAGAAAGCAATCCACTTCCCCTTTACAAAAAGGAAGTTGTGCTGCACAAGTTAGTAATTTGATCTTCACTTAAAATCAGGGGTTCTGGGCTAGAATGTCACTTAAAGAGCAACAAATGTAACTCCTTCCTGTCACAGATGAGAAAACTATTCAGTTCTGCGAGGAGATGACAGCCTGCTCCCAATCATGTGCTTAGGGAGTTGTATGGGGAGGGAACACGTGAGCAATCCCATTAGAGCCTCCTCAGCTGGTCTATCACGCGGCTTTTGTTACCTTCATCAGCAGTAAAATCATAAGATTATAGAGTTCGAAGGGAGTGAGTAATCTTCTAATCTAATCTCTCTCTCTCTCTCTCCTTTTTTCCAGATAAGAAAGCAGAGACCCAGAATGGTCATGTATTGCCCAAGGCCACCCAGCCCATCATGCACCACAGATGTGACCTGGAACTGGGTCTGCTAGTCCCCAGGACAGGTCTGGGTTTTGCCCTGCTTCCTGCCAGCTGCTTGATTTGATAGCTTTGCTTGCCTGTAACAAGGAAAGCCTTCACTGTGGCTAACCAGGATATTAATTAAAAATAAAGTGAAGATTTTATAGCTTATCCAGAGTTTATAAGAAAAAGCTTACAAAATATTTTTACTCCATGATGGATACGTTTTTATTAAATGTAATATATCAAAACACATTGCGGCAAACTAGTACAGTAACTAAATTTTTATAGCAATGAGTTCCTTATTTGTTTTAATAAAGTAAGTGATGAAAAGAGAAATTTTAATAAATATACTAACTAGCACAAACAATGGATTTTATCTACACATTTCTCTTTGAGTATCGTTTTAGCAAAATGTCCCTCCCCCCTACATCCAGTAAAAACAACAGAACTCGCCCTGGCTGGCTGCTCAATGGCTAGAGCATTGCCCTGAGAACTGAAGGGTCCTGGGTTCAATTCCAGTCAAGGGCATGGACCTTAGTTGTAGGCTCCATCCCCACCCTTCTCATGTTGATGATTCTTTCTTTGTCTTTCCCTTCCCTCCCACTCTCTCCAGAAAATCAATATCCTTGGGTGAAGATGAACAAAAAACACAAAACCCAGAACTCTAACAGTGAACCCACCATGTAGAGCTTAGCCATTTTCCTGTTAGTTATGTCTGCTACGGTGTCATCGTCATCATCTCCATGGCTAAGCACCGGCTTTTTCCCTAAAACCTGGAAAAAAGTAAACAGATAAAAGATAAAGACCTCTCGTTAAAGAATGCAGAATTAAAAAAAGAAAGCCATGCAGCACTTCTAAAGACATAGATTATAAAATATGTGCAATTAAAAAGACCAGGCTCAAACATTTCTCAGCAATCATACTACACTGGCCTTTCCCATGGGTCAAATCAATTAATTGCATTAAGTAAACAAACTCTAAGTCTGCTAGTGATGGGAACTTCTAAGAAAATAAAATCCCAAATTTATAAGCTGAGGTGTCCATATTATTAAAAATTAGCAGTAATAGAAGCATGGAACAGACTGTTGAATCTCAGAGGGAAGGCAGGGGTGGGTAGACAGGTGGGAAGAGATTAACCAAAGAACATGTATGCATATTTGCATAACCCATGGACACAGACAATAGTGTGGTGAAGGCCTGGGGCGGGAGGGGTTAATGGGAAAAAAAATCTGTAATACTTACAACAATAAAGATTTTTTAAAATTAAGTAAAATATGAGTTCTAAGTCCAGTTCTGCAACAGAATTACTTCTGTGACTTCTGCTTCTTGAAAAAGAAATCTATAGGTTTAATTAGTTTATTATTATGAAGACTGGTTCAAAATTACTATTTGAGGTAAGGTACTATTCTCATTATTGACATATTATTAGCTACATAAAGTGCAAGTTATTGATGACAATAACATGCTTCGTTTTCTAATCTATCCTTGGCACTTACAAAAGTGCCTAAGGCATAGTAGATGCTTAATAATTTAGTTGTCAAGTTAATATATTTATTTATTGTTGCATATATGATTCACTCCAAAAGTTCAAGCAACCTAATTCATAGAAAGTATACTTGAATCTGCTTTGAATGTCTGTACACTCAAATCACACACAACAAAATATCTCTATAAGAAACCTGATTAATTTATTTATACAAATATCATAGAATGTTAAGGACAAGAATAAAATGTAAGTTTATTCTAAATAATGTGATTTTTATAACAACATTGATATAAATTTAAGTTTACAACATGCACAAAAGGTGTTCATTTAGATTTAACAAATACTTAATATGCAATGAAATTCATTGTATTTTTATATTCAGAATTTCTTACAATATATTGTGTGAAATACAAACTGCTGAATGGCAAACGACAATAAAAATGTGTACAAATCCTAATCCTTGCAGGAGTACAGGCTCAGATTCGAGTTTAGAAATGCATTAAAGAACTTATTTCCTCTGGGAACAAGCCCATCTTTCTGTTTATACAATGACAAATAAAATACTTTAGCCCAATGGGTGTGGCTCAGTGGTTGAGTATCAACCCAGGAACCAGGAGGTCACAGTTAGATTCCTGGTCAAGGTACATGCCTGGGCTGCAGGCGTGATCCCCAGTATGGGGTGTGCAGGAGACAGCCATTGATGAGACTCTCTCTCTCCCTCTCCTTTCCTCTCTGAAATCAATAAAAATATACATATTTAAAAGAAACAAAATACTTTATTATACATACTAAATTATTATAATATAGTTTTTCTTTTTTGCTAAAAGTAAGATTAAGACAAATATTAAAGCACTTGCAATCAAAAGTTTTACTTTGGTAGAAGCATATGTATCTTTGAAGAGCAGTGACAGGTCTCATGTACCTTTTTGTAACTCTGCTCTGACCAAGACAGGAGAATTTGGAATCAATAGTCTGTGCTAAGGAAACAGCTAACACCAGTACGTCTCTCAGGGGGCCCAGTGAGTCTGAGACTAGGGGCATTCTCTAGCTTTTCATTTTCAGGCAGCAATTCCCACATTAGCCAGGGATCTTAATTAGCCTCTCAAAGGACTCTAGCTTAGTTGGGAATGGAAGCCAATGGATTTATCAGAAGCGGGTTTACTAGTAACTCCATGGGTAGGGGGATATTGTTAGGTAACCCTAAGGAAGAGTCTGTTCAACCAAACACCTCAGTGGGGAACACAAATGAGTTTCCACCACATTGCCCGGCCCTTAAGGGTCCTGCCTGGAAAGAGGAAAATTTAACGCGCCCGATTCATCAACTGCCCCAAACACTGTGATCTCTGAAATAAGTTGCAAATACAGCTTTCCTTTTTTTCTCCGCAGATTGGGTAAAGCCAAAATTTAAAACACTCATTTAAGGTTTCTCAAGTGACCAGTATTTGACTCATGCAATCCTTTGTGACGGAAAGAACATATTTTGGCAATTTGAAGAGGAAAGGAAACAGAGAAGCCTTATCTGAGGATGTACCATAAAAATTTCATCTGTTGTTCTAGCCAAAACCTGTCACTCAAGTGTGGAACCCTCCTTCCCATTAATGATATTCTATAAGTTTCCACTTAAAAGTATCACTACCTTCTAACATGAACTGATCCTTCCACAAGACGCCATTCTCAGCTCCCCACTGGTGCCAGTGACTCTCCAGTCTCCCGTCCACCCAAACTGAAAATCACTTGGTCAGTTATGACTACTTGCTGCCTCCACTTTGAATCGCCTACCCGCTTGTCGTTAAATTCTGCTTTTGTATGATAATGTTTAGTCACTGATTCCTTAATTCCCACCTTAGTGAAGTCCCTCATCGCCCGTGTCATGGGTTATACCTACTCCTGTCAATTCCCTCCTGCTTCGGTCTCCCCTCACCTTTCCATCTCTTCTGGACAATGGACCTTTATTTTACTTTTACTCCAAAATTACAAGACTACGACTTCTAAATAAAGATTTATATCTGGAACAGTGGTTCTTCAACGTCAGTGTTCAAGCAACAGCTGGGTAATTTGATAAAATACAGACTCCCAACAGCCAGCAGCTAAGTAACAGGCATTGATGAAGCAGAGGAATCTGCACTCTGGATCATTCTGAATCGAACGCTGCCTGACAGAGCATTACTCCTACGTCTGGCTTCCGAAGCCCTCCCAGAGCTGGATGTTACCCACCCTGCTTTGCTTCTCAGTGTCTCTACCAAGCACCGTCTCCAACCAGGCTGATGTTCTCCATGTTCCTTGAGGGATTCTTGAACTTTCCTTCCCCAGGGCCTTACCTAACACCACGTGTAACTTCTGCCTGGGTTGACTGGGTGTGGCCAAAGCATGACTGAGCAATAAATTCTTTAGTTGGTTCAGCTAATTACAAGCCGCACAGTCATAGTTACCACTTACTGAATGTCCACTGAGTCACACATTGAAGCAAGAGCTTCAGTCACATGTCATTTCATCCCTGTAAGGGCCCCCAGCCTTCACTGCTCTCTATGGAAAATGAGCCATCACCTTCTTCTCATCTTCACTGTTTTAGTGTGCCTTCTGCTTCTGTTTTTTCACTAAAAACAAAGTAAGTTCTCATGTTCTATGAGCTAATATTTTAATTACTCAGTAAGTCTTATGACTTATTTACTTTCCTTAAATTAAAAAAAACCCCAGTAGTTTATAAGCATATGGTAAATAGAAATAAATTGTAAAAGGGAAGAATAGTCTTGTTGTTATGGTGTTTTTACTTGCTTTAAAACAAGTAAATATTTGCTGATATGGAAGATTAAATATTTGCTAAACTAACAGGGAAATAAAAGCACAGGTGATTCTCAGGAGAGCTGCGACCTCACTTTGCCAGCTCAGTGTTAGAGTAACATCAACATATTCGAGATTTGATTTATTTTTTTAATATATTTTATTGATTTTTTATAGAGAAGAAGGGAGAGGGATAGAGAGTTAGAAACATCGATGAGAGAGAAACATCAATCAGCTGGCTCCTGCACACCCCCTACTGAGGATGTGCCTGCAACCAAAGTACATGCCCTTGACCAGAATCAAACCTGGGACCCTTCAGTTCGCAGGCCGATGCTCTCTATCCACTGAGCCAAACTGGTTAGGGTGAGATTGGATTTAGAGGGTACAACTCACAATAAAGTTAACTCATAAATTATTATTATATGGTAAGTGAATTCACAAGTTACTCTCGTATGGAAAGATAACTTACAAGTTATTATAACATCAATAGATAGCTCACATGTTATTAAAATATATAAGCCAGAATGCCAACGAATTTACCCAGAACCGTTGTTCTCACTGGCTTCCCATTGGAGCCATCTGGGGAGTAAAGGCTACGAAAGTCTGGACCTGAGCCCGAGATTCGGAGAGAAACTTAGCATTGTGCTTTTTATTTTTTTTTAAACATATTTTTATTGATTTCAGAGAGGAAGGGAGAGGGAGAGAGAGACAGAAACAACAATGATGAGAGAGAATCATTGATAGGCTGCTTCCTGTACACCCCCTATTGGGGATTGAGCTCACAACCTTGGCATGTGCCATTGACCAGAATCAAACCCTGGACCCTTCAGTCCGCAGGCCAACGCACTATCCACTGAGCCAAACCAGCTAGGGCAGCACTGAGTTTTTTAAAAGCTCTGGTTCAGTGATAAATTCAAATGTTCAGTTGTATCAGCTTTGTTTTAACCTGGTTCATCTTAACCAACAGGACAGGTCTGCCAAGCATTTCTGATGTCCACGTAGCTTCTCAGGGAACTTCTCGCCTGGACAATTTCCAGGGCCTTTGGTGGTCTGGGAGCTGCCCTGCAGCAAATCTCAGGTAGAGATTTTAGGCCATTTGCCTTTCCTGGGGCTCATTAGACCTCTTCCTGTAAGACCTCATACCCATTTATTTGAACATTTCTACCTGGTCAGTGTTGGAATGGACACTTCTGCCATTTGCCTTTGGGATTCCTAATTTCTGTGCTTTACAATGAGCATCTCCCCTCCTCTTTCTGACAATCCCTTCATTTGGTGGCTCAGGCATTCTGCGCTGGGTGGGCCCACCACTAAGAGACTCTGTGACCTTGTTCTCACATTTAAAATGGTATTACAATGAATTTCACTCACAATTATCTATATCTATATATCTGTATCTGTATCTACATCTACATCTACATCTATATCTATATCTATATCTCCAAAACAATGTAACTGTAAAATTGTGATGCACTGGATCCTTACAAACATAATACCACTTTTTCATTTGCCCTATCAATATAACCCAGTTCCACAACAGTGTGAATCTTTGCTCTGAAAACACCCCCACAAACACAGGACTTAGAAGCACCTCCAGATGGCCTTGATTTAGAGTTCTTTCATACATGTGAATGCTTTTCTTCCTGATAGTAAACAAATATTACAAAACCAATACTAATGAATTGTGAGTTGTTGACTCTTGAAGAGTCAACTTTTAATATCCGGGCTGGGCTCCTTCTTAGCACAAGATGTACATGTAAAAGCTATTATTATGTGTTGTAAAAACTAACTTACATAGGGAATGTCAAAGAATTGTGAAACGCTAAATTGTAGAGATCTGGCCCTTTGATATCTGAGTTTGGCTAATTCTTAGCACAAGGGATAAGAAGAAAGTGATCTCAGCTGCTGAAAGAAAATAAAGTCTTAACGCTAGATTTTTAAAATTATATATTATCACTTATACTATAACAAGCATAACAAGCATGAGGGGCAATATAAGTGGAAAGATTAGAAACTGCATTCTGGTTAATAGTTATGTTAGTTTATCAAGTCAGATATAGCCTGTGTGGGGGCAAAGGTCCACCCTTCCATACAGTCCATCTGTCTTATAAATGGGTTATTCTATTTATAGATCCTATCACTATTACCTCACTCCAGCTGCAAACCAAAGGAAAATGTACCTCATCCAGAAATGATTGCCAAGTGGTGTTAATTTGGACAGATCATACAAAAGTGACATCAGTAAGGTCGTAGTCTTCATGTTGAACTTTGGTGTGACAAAGTGAAAGACAATTTGAAATATTATTTTATTACAGCATATAGTTAACTGCATGATTAGTATATTTCTTAGGGTTCTTCATAATATTTCAACTTCCCCCACTGGATGAATTGATGAGGAATAAAATGGGTATCTGAATTAAATAGTAGAAGTCCAAAAAAAAAGATATATTAAAATAAACAACAAATGGATGCTGCCTTGAACCATGCCTGGCACATAGTAAGCTATCAATAAATAGTAGACAGAAATAGCTGGAGCAACTATATAGTGCTCTTGACAGGATATAACCTTGAAGCATGCGCTGCTTGTCACTATGATTCTTTGGATTGGGTGCATGCTAAGTTTTATTGCCTTAAAGTAAAATTAAGAAACTAATTTAAATACAATACAACAGAGAGAAGGAAAGAAAAATTTTTGGAGCCCTTTAACCTATTAAAAATGTTTGACTGGTAATCCTATACAGGGACCTCTTTTTGTATGGCTCTCATAATGTTATTTCAAGTAGATAACAACTACTGATGAAAATCTCCAATGTGCCTGGTATCATGCTACATGAATAGGAAATTTAAAAATATTTAACACATTGTTAAATTCCCCAAGAATTTACAAAAAGACACTGGAAAATCAAGGAGGGGTAAGTAAGAAAGCTAAACCACTTGGACAGCACACAAAAAGAAGCGTGCTTTTCTGACAAAATGGTTTCTGTTTTCTCTTAGTATTAAGCTGAAAGGGACCATAGAAGCCACTATGTCTAATCCTTCATTTTACAAAAGAGGAACCAAAGACAATGAGAAGTTGAGGGTCTTGCTTGGGACCTAAGATGACCATGGAAAAGCTTAGTCTGAGGGTTAATGCAACACTGCACCCACCATCCACTCTGTAAGGAAAAATCCTGTTCCTGGGTCCATTTCTATCAAAGAATAGCTTTGAAACAAGAGGTTATAATCAATTTAAAATACATTTTATATATAGTCTTTTGCTTCCAACTATGAGAATTAGAAGACTTAAGTGGTCATTAGCTGTCTAGAACAAAGGCTTAAAAGAATATTAAAGATCAATTTGTTTAGAATAGCTTTCAAGGTCTACTTTATTAGCAATGCTATTCTGACTACTGTAAATCCAAGAAAGCCTTCCCAAATTTTATAATTTTAGATGCCATTTTTTTTCTGATCATAAAAGGAATATACAATTATTATAATAAGTTTGAAAATACAAGGGCAAAAGAAGAAAATATCAAACATCCATATCAAAAAAAGGTCAAAGATAATATTGGTATTATTAGTAATATTTCAGCATATTTCTCTTAAATATATGTATACTAGGGGCCCAGTGCACTCGGGAGGCCCCTCAGCCCAGCCTGTGCCCTCTCACAGTCTGGGACCCCTCTGGGGATGTCTACTTGCTGGCCTGCCTGGCCAGCCTGGGTGATGGGCTGAAGTCCATTTTCAGGCTGTCCACAGTCCATTCAGGGTTCAGGTCCCTACTGGGGTGCCTGGGAAGCCTGGGTGAGGGGCTGACGGCTGTTTTCAGGCTGCCCACAGCCCCTTCAGGGTTTGGATCCCCACTGGGGTGCCTGGTCAGCCTGGGTGAGGGGCTGAGGGCTGTTTTTAGGCTGCCCACAGTCCCTTCGGGGTTTGGGTCCCTACTGGGGTACCTGGGCAGCCTGGGTGATGGGCTGAGGGCCGTTTTCAGGCTGCCCACATCCTCTTCAGGGTTCAGGTCCCTACTGGGGTACCTGGGCAGCCTGGGTGATGGGCTGAGGGCTGTTCTCAGGCTTTCAGGCTGCCCATAGCTCCCATTGACCCAACGGTGGGGCTGGCTGGAATCAGGTTTCTGGGGTTTATTTATGTTCTATAATTGAAACATTGTTGCTTTGAGCAGAGGCCCAGCTGGACTAATGGAAGCCTCCTACTTACTCCTACTCCATGGCTGCCGGCCACCATCTTGGCTGGGTTAATTTGCATACAGCCACTCTGATTGGCTGGTGGGCATGGCTTAGGCGTCCTGGAGAAATGGTCAATTTCAATATTACTCTTTTATTAGAGTAGATGTGATTATAGCTATAATAAAGCTTACATATTAAGATAATCTAACATAACAAAAGAGTAATATGCAAATTGACCGACACTCAGAGACACCCAAGCCATGCCCATCAGCCAAGCCACGCCCACCAGCCAATCAGAGTGACTGTATGCAAATTAACCCAGCTAAGAGGGCGGATGGCAGCCACGGAGCTGGAATAAGTAGGAGGCTTCCGTTAGGCCAGCTGGGCCTCTGCTCAAAGCAACAATGTTTTAATTATAGAAGATAAATAAACCCCAGAAACCTGATTCCATCCAGCCTTGCCGTTGGGTCAATGGGAGCTGTGGGCAGCCTGAGCTGGAATAAGCAGGAGGCTTGCCCCAGCAATGGAGGAAGCTAAGGTTCCTGGCTGCCTAGGCTGGCTGTGGCCTCCATTCACAGCAACAAAGTTTCAATTATAGAAGATAAACAAACCTCAGATAACTGCTTCCCACCTTGGGCTCAAGGAAGCACTGAGAGCCTGGATTGTCAGGGGCGACCTGACCTGGGCTCCGGTTAAAGCAACAAAGGTTCAAATTTAGAAGTTAAATAAATCCCAGCCAGCCTTGCTGCAAACAGCCATCAGCCCCTCACCTAGGCTGGCCAGGCACACCAGCAGGTGGACATCCCCTGAGGGGTCCCAGACTGCGAGAGGGCACAGGCCAGGCTGAGGGACCCCCTGAGTGTACAAATTTTTGTGCACCGGGCCTCTAGTATTATATATAAAACTTTATACCCTGCCATTTCTCTTAGCATTAGACCATGAGCATCTTCTCACTGAATCAAAATTATTTCCAAAACATCATTAATGTGAAAATCTGTGTTTGGTGGTTATTAAAATAATTATAATTGTTAATTATAATCAATATAATGATCTCATATCATTTTTTCTTCCAAACTATATTTTCATAGTCAAACTCAAAAGTATTACCTATCTATTTATTTGTCCTTAAAAATCATAGAAGATAGGGTCAAGGCTTCCTTTGATAGTCATATCAATGGTGAGAGAAAAGTCTTGATGGTCTGCTTTCCTAGTGACATGACTTGGATAACTCTATCTCCTCTTACCTAATCTGAGCCTAAGTAGTAGAGAATTTGTTAAAACTAATACATATACACATGCACACATACTTTGCCCCACATGCTTGACTTAAAAGTAGTAACCTTGCCCTCACCGGTTTGGCTCGGTGGATAGAGCGTCGTCAGCCTGTGGACTGAAGGGTCCCAGGTCCGATTCCGGTCAGGGGCATGTACCTTGGTTGCGGGCACATCCCCAGTAGGAGATGTGCAGGAGGCAGCTGATCGATGTTTCTAACTCTCCCTCTCCTCTCTGTAAAAAATCAATAAAATATACTTAAAAAAAAAGTAGTAACCTTGCAAACACAACCTAAGTCACAATACCTTTATAAGCTCTAATGGCTCATTTCCTTCTTCCACCACAATTAGTTGAGATCTTCCGTTCCTTTCATTGTCCCGAATGCCAATGGCCACCTGGCTGGCCTTCAGGCGCTCATATTTGTTGCATGAGGAACCACACCACTGGTAAATTTCCTAAGAGAAAGAGATAGATCTTTTCACCTCAGTAATATGTGGAGAACATTCAGACCTATTGTAATACACATAGTGATTAACTATAAAGAGGTATAAAAAATAAAATTAAAAAAAATTAGGTCACAGAAGGAGACCAGACCTCAGGTAGTGAGCACATACAAGTGTTTTATTATAAAGTTGTGCACTTGAAATTTAGATAGTTATTAATCAATGTTATTCCAATAATTTAATAATAAAAATATTTTAAATGATCTGTTGTTGAGGTATGTATGATTTCATATATTTAATTTAAACCTTAGTCTGTATTCTGTTGCTCTCAGAATTATAAATTAAGCATTTTTTATTTGTTTTATTTTTTAATATATTTTTTATTGATTTCAGAGAACAAGGAAGAGAGTGACAGATAGAAACATCAATGATGAGAGGGAATCACTAATTGGCTGCCTCCTGCACACCCCCCACTGGGGATTGAGCCCACAACCCAGGCATGTGCCCTTGACTGGAGTTGAACCTGTGACACTTCAGTCTGCAGGCTGACACTCTCTTCACTCAGCCAAATGGGCCAGGGCAAATTAAGCATTTTTCTAAACATAGAAAATATAAATATATATTTCACCATTCTTTGCATAATAAGTATAATTTATGAAAATAAACATATAGATTTCATAAATTTAAAATAATAAATGTACTATATTTCAGAATGGTTGTCAAGAATCTGTTAGGGTAATATGCTCTTGATGGTTATAAAAACTGATATAACACTTTTGTAAAGCAATTGAACAATTCTTATCAAGAGCCATGAAAGTGTTAAAACTTTTGGCCCAGTAATATCACTATCTAAAATTTATGTTAATAAATTATTCATAAACAGATAAAAACCCCACATATACAAAGGTTTTCACTGCTATGTGATATTAGTGAGGCATTAGAAAAACATTGCATGTTCAATAATAGGATAATAGTGATATAGATTATGACAGAAAAAATACTTGATATCTATTTAGAAACAGCTTGATATACTATAAAGTAAGTATATTATATTAGCTGACATTTATATTAAAATATATATTTTAGAGTTGGATACAGTGTTCAAAAGCTATACAGACACAAGTGTGAAATAAAAATAAAGTATCATTTTCTCCATTGAATGCGGTTTAACTAAAATACGAAAGAGAAGTTTAATAGTACCTCTCAGCCTGGTGGGGTGTGGGAATGGGCATTACCACATGCTATGTGTGTGGTATTAACTGACACAGGCTTTTTTGAGAGCAGTTTGGCATCATATCAACAAATATGTGCTTTGGATCAGAAAATTTCACTCCTAAGAACCTATTCTATATAGTTGTCAAACATGGGATACAAAAACAAACACACAAAATGAAACTTCCCATGCATGGAAAGATGGCTATATAAATGTATTACATGGACACTGGAGACCAGACTTCAGTGGCTAACCTTTGAGGAAAATGTTTCAATACTGATGTAGAAAATTATCCAAGGTGTATCATCAAGGATAAAATAAAGCCCTAGAATAATACAGTTCCAACCAAGTAGAAACAGAAACATAATCTCTGTTTCTGTGTTTGCAGAAAAAGATTTTTAAATAAAAGACAGTTTTAATACAAAGGGAGAATCATATAAAGGCAGAAAGAACGCTTTCAATTTTTACAGTAGCTAAGTCAGTCTTTTTTCCTTTTTTAAAAAATGTCACATTTATTAGGTGCCTAATAGGAGCTAGACGCTGGGGATAGAGAGGTGAATGTGGGAAAACGAGCAGGAGAAACTGACATGTAGATGATTAGTGCTGATAATACGGTTGCACTACATTTGGTTTTCAGAAGTCTCCACACGTCTTTCATCTAGTCAATCTTGGAGCGGGGGTTAGCATAGCGGTAAGTTCGAAGGAGACAGACCTTGGTGCTCACTTGTTGGCTATGTGACTTTATGCTTGCAATTTTTAAAAGAGCAAATCTCTCTCTATAAACAGCCAGTGGTCATAGCACCGTAACCACCAAATGGTCGGTCACCAGGAGGAACATGCAGCACCTCTGGGCCGCCCCCCCTGGCCCGTGAGCTGCTCACAGCAGCGGGGCGAGGCCGCAGCTCATGTGCTGCTGTGGGACTCACAGCTCGAGTGGCGAGGCGGGGCTTGTGGAGGCAAGCTACTCACGCACGATTTTGCGCACGCTGGGCCTCTAGTAAATTAATAACAGCAAAGTAACATGGTGCCCAAGATTCAAAGGCCTTGGCCCTTTTCTCTGGCTACAAGACATTTCTAGTCCAGAGTCATTTCTTTATTCAAAAAATCGTTTACTGCTTGCCTGAAATGAGAGAGAGAAATTCTGTGCCCCAACGAGGGTCGAACCCTCAACCCAGGTATGTGCCCTGACTAGGAATTAAACCTGGAATCTTTGGTGTGTAGGATGGTGCTCCAGCCGAGCCACCTGGCTGCGACAGCCTCTGTTAGTTTTTTATTAGTGTATAAAAGTGGGTCCAATTTCTGAATATTTTGTATCCTACTACTTTACTGAATTTACTTATCAGTTCTAATAGTTTATTTTTATGGAATCTTTGGAGTTCTCTCTATATAGTATCATTTCATTTGCAAATAATGCCAGTGTTACTTCTTCCTTTTCTATTCGTGCCATTTATTTGTTTGTTTGTTTGTTTGTCTTATTGCTATGGCCAGGAGGGAAGATGATTTTTGAAAATACAGATACCTGAGCCCTACCCTTAGGTAATCTCAGGTGTGTTTGCTGAACCCTCCCCAGGTGATTCCAGCATTCACCCAGGGCTGGTACCCTGAGCACCTTGCACCGAGCACACATTACAGGGAGCCTGTAACATCTAATCATCTCACGCCCCCCTGCCAGCTGCTCTCCTGAGTGCGTACAGGCTCTTAGCTCTGATTCCTTTGCTACCTCACTCTATGTGATTTTGCAAATGATTCTCTTCTCAGCAGGCCTGAGAAAGCAAACTTCTAATATTTACACTACAGTGAAATTCAGGTAGATCAGAAGTTAGCTTTCTAAATTTCTCAGACTTACTAGCAACTTTCATTACTGAGTTGTTTTGTGTTCCTACAACCATCTAACACATTTGTGCTCCCTATCTTAGTCATATAATGACCTCTCTCCTACTTCAAAGAGATCACATAAAATCATACAAAATTTTATTAGCAACTGCAAAGCATTATGGAAGCTTGGGAAATGTGTTTAAAAGTGAATCGTAGATAATAATTTAAAAAATATATAATTATCATTTAATGTTGAATTTTATAATATCCTATGGATCCCACAATACTTTGTATTATATTACTTTTAGTTGGGAGTTTTTATGTGCAGTATTGATTCACAGATAAATTTAGTTGTACTCAATATTCTTCATCATTTCTTAGAGACTACAGTTTTGACCTTTAAAATAGCAAAAACTGGCCTATGAAATACTCATAAAAATAATAAAACTTTAAGAGTGAAGTTTTCTCTTTAACTCAAAAGATAACTGAATCACTAAAAAAAGTGTTACAGAACATTTCTTATTGAGCACAAAAACGAACGTTTTCTATTATGCTTACCCTGTGCTCCTATTTTTATAAATGTGACATTTACTTACTAGACTTAATTTTCAATGGTTAATTCTGACAAGAAATACAATAAAAATATGGATTCTAATTATATACTGCTAAAAGCTGGAACTGGTTAAATAGTCATATTAATCAAAACAACCTTTTCATTCAATGCTAATTAATTTTTATGCAAATATAGTTCATTCGATTATGGCAGCAGCACCTATAAATGTGCTTTAAAATCTTAAACAGAATTTTAGCAACTTAGTAATTTATATTCCACTATTTGTGGATGTGTTTAGGACATTTCATTTTAACAGAGCTCTACTGTGCTGAAATACATGTGTGCAGTACTATTAATAAACTGTACTGCTCAACGCTACTCTATTTAGGGGTAGTTGGTTAAGACTTCTTCAACACTGTGCACAAGGAAGCTTTGTACTCCACTGGCACCGAGCTTGAAGAATTTTCTTTTTATAATTCCAGGAGTGAGCTGCAAAAAAGGAAAAAAAAATGCTGCATAGAGCTAAGATTGTGTAAATTGATGAGATAGGTGGATCTGTATTATTACAAAAATGTTTTCATTATAACTTAAAGTTTTTTATTTATAATATTTGGCTGGGATTTAAAAGAAATGCCTTTTTCATAAACCTGCTTTAAGCATACTAGACCTCAAGAACTGTAATGAAAACATGGTTTCAGAGGCAACTATTTACCTTCTAAGATCCTAAAGACTTCAACAACTCAACATTAAATGTCGTATTTCTTTGGGTAAGTGACATATAAGCTTCCTGTAAACATGAAATAGCCACTCAATTCAGAATGAAGTTCACTTAAATTCTGGCCAAACTGGGTTGATGCACATCTAGCCCATGAACACTATCTAGTAAAAGTTTATTGAACTATATACCGCATTTTCCAGCATATAAGAAGACTTTTTAACCTAGGAAAATCTTCTCAAAAGTCGAGGGTCGTCTTATATGCCAGGTGTCATCTTATAGGGCGGGTGCTGAAACTTCCGAGCGGACTGGAAAATCTGTGGTCCCCGCATACGGTGGGGGGAGCTCAAAAATGGGTGCACTCCATTCATTTCAATGGAGCCAGACAGAGACCACAAGTGTCTCTGGTCGGCTCCTTTTTGTGCCACATATGGTCTCCATCCAGACTTTTTAACCCAGGAAAATCTTCTCAAAAGTTAGGGGTCCACCCTGACTGGTTTGGCTCAGTGGATAAAGCGTCTGCCTGCGGACTCAAGGGTCCTGGGTTTGATTCCGGTCAAGGGCATGTGCCTTGGTTGCGGGCACGTCCCTGGTTGGGAGGCAGCTGATCGATGTTTCTCTCTCATGGATGTTTCTAACTCTCTATCTTCCTCTCTGTGAAAAATCAATAAAATATATTTTTTAAAAAAGTTAGGGGTCGTCTTATACGCCCAGTCATCGTATACACCGGAAAATACAGTAGTTAACTCTTAATATACAACTCTTAATAGAAACAAAATTGCTCTGGGTTATTAGAAAAGGAAGAAATAGAGAGTAAAGACAATATCTGTTACTGGCCCGCTAGTAACAAGAAAAAAAAGCAACTGAGTGATATTTATAGAAACAACCATATTGGGGGTAAATTAGAAGTTTCTAAAATTTCCTGTGAACTATGTAGTCAGGGTTAACCAGTAAAACACCAACGTGCAGCCAGACCTCATTTGGGGGACAGGAAATAAGAGCAGAAATAAAACAATGCCCAGTAATGCCCTTGAAGGGAAGCAAGATTTCAGAAGCTGACTTTAAGGAACACCCCAGACAGCCAATGTGATAGTGACTCATTGTGCAAAGAATTCAGCATAGACTAGCTACCGTTTCATTCTCTCTAAGTTACTCTAAATCCATCTAAAATTTTATAAAAGGGGACCATACCTTGTCCTCTTCCTTGTTTCTATTGGCTTTATTTTTTACTGTGTTTAGTTTTCCCTTCAACCTAGTTAAACAAATATAGAAATTCATTCAGATATCCTGCTAGGCTGGACGTTCCCTAAACATCGCTTAAAATATAATGATGGTTTATGCTATGCCTTCAATCTACCTTTTTTTTTTTTAATTTAAAAACTTTAAAACATAGTTTTTGTTATTGGATAAAAATATATATCCTATTCTATTGTTGTTCAAAGCCAAGCCAAATCAATCCCCATCAATAGCATATGTGTGTTTTTTAAAGTGCCTCCAACTGAAGGATGGAAGATGAATGGAGTGAGTATGCAGGGCCACACATGGCTTGGCGACCAGAAGGGAATCAACTGTGTGTGAACGAGGGCAGAGCAGTGGTGATGGAGAGAAGAGAAGAACCCAGGGGCATGTAGTAGGCTAAACCTTGCAGAACTAATTGACCAACCATGCCCTTTGGACATGTCCTGGAGGACAGGAAAAGGGGGAAACGATTTGGGCAATTCTAAGTTAGTTGCTGGTAGTGATGGCACCTACTGGGACCGGGGACAACGCTGGAGGTTCTTTTCATGCTGACAGTGAGAGTAGATGAAATCATGTTTTCTCTACAAGTCAAAGTATTTGGCACACCAAAGAAGTTTTATCATCAGCTTATCAAAAACCAATCCTGCCAGCCACATAAGTTGACATAACTATGTTTAATTGACTCACTGGTTTGTCAAACATATAATCCCTTAATGTTCCAGCAACTTCAGACATTTCCCATATTGCAGTGGGGCTTAATAAGTACACCAAAGTCCCACCCCAAAACATTAAAATCAGAATTCTAAAGATCAAATCACAGGTCTAGATGTTTTTAAAACCTCTTCCAAATGATTCTAGTGTGAAATACTCTGACTTGTGTATGTCTGTGTCCTCTCATCATTTGACAGCACCTACGGCTGTCAAAGGCTACCTGGGGTTCAACCTTATACTCCATGCCCCCAGCATATATGAAGCACACAGCAAATGCCATCAATCCCTACTCTCAATGACCATAAATTTTACAGATTTAATATTGGGTTTATCTTTCCCATTATCTTTTCTTGTTGCCTCAAGGCTCTCCCCTCACAAATCCAGTGGAATGCATTACTTTGAGGTAAGGATGAATTTATCCAGAACAAAGAAGATTTTGTTCAGTTTTTTAGTTTTAAAATTAGCATTTTTAAGTGATAACAGAGATTAAAGCCTGAAAGCCAACATTGTTTTAATTGAAAAGAACCTTGATTTTGTTAAAGATTTTTGGGGAAGAGTGAGTTTTCAGTCTAGAAAGCTAGTTTTGCATATCAAGAACTAGTTTTAGCCTTAGGACCTAGAGTGTATCATAGAAACCATGGAGTAAGGATTGTGAAATGGTGTAAGACTAGTTTGTCAGGTCCAAGAATAGAACAGTAGATTACAAGATAATTAGAGAATTTGATCAGGTGCAGTGAATCTTTGAAAAGAGCTTGGTACACTTTCCCTTCAACATATTTGTCATATATTCATCCATGATCCTGAGCATAAGAACAGAAATGACTGTGGGCAGTGTCTAGGCAGTTGGAGCAATATGGCTATAGTGTCCCCACAAGCCCAGTGTGGCATAAGAAAAGCAATGTGATAGAGTGTCCCCACAAGCCCAGTGTGCCATGGGAAAAGCACTGTGGCTACAGTGTCCCCACAAGCCCAGTGTGGCATGGGAAAAGCAATGTGATAGAGTGTCCCCACAAGCTCAGTGTGCCATGGGAAAAGCACTGTGGCTACAGTGTCCCCACAAGCCCAGTGTGGCATGGGAAAAGCAGTGTGGCTACAGTGTCCCCACAAGCCCAGTGTGGCATGGGAAAAGCAATGTGGCTACAGTGTCCCCACAAGCCCAGTGTGCCATGGGAAAAGCAAGGTAGAGTTTCTGAGCTGGGAGTAGGAGGCAGGTTGCTGACAGAATTGTGGTGAATATGGAGGCAGATCAGAAGAACAAAGTGAGGCCATGGATATTTTCCAGCAAATGTCTTGGGACAGAGACCAAAGCTCAAAGCTCGGGAATGAATGAAATGGCTAGGCCATAATGAAAGTTAGAGAGAAATGAGGTCCGAAGACTGCAAACCAGACTCACACTTCCATTCTCAACCCGACCCTCATGCCCAAGTCACAATATTGCACATGCATTCCCTCTTAGGGATAGAAAGCAGATGGATGGGATAAGTTTGAATTGCTTTAATAGTGAACAAACTTCACCTTAATAAGGCAAGATTGTTTTATTGTAATCCTTGGAATTTGAATCTTGACAATATAGTTTGGGTTGAGTTATAGACGAAAAAAAATTACACCCTTGTACACAAAACTACATGAGACTATATGCTTTGTGTTGAACAGCTATCCATCTGTTGAAAACTTGTTGAATGGTTTTTAAGTTCTGGGCCATATACTAGAAACAAAGTGAGTAAGTGAGGTTAATAAGTGAGTGGACAGGCAATGTGGAAAACACTGCAGGCAAGTCCCTGAGTGATAACAAAGTTAAGATAAGGTGTGCCAACTCTACATGGGTGTGACATGGGACAGTGGAAGGAGAAGAGGTAGAGGTTAGGGAACACATTATAAAGAAGGCAATATCTGAATTGAAAAGTTAAGGATGAGATGACATTTGATGCTTGCTGGAGAAAGGTGATGCTAACAAGGAGAGTATTCTAGGCAAAGGAACAATGTGCACAAAAGCAAAAGCATGACGATGTGAGGGAGAATGCCATGCACAGGGTATCACGTGAGGAAGTGGACAGGAAGGACTGAGGAAACAGTCAGGAGGTGGCACAGACTAGGCATAGTGATTGCATGCGCAGCATTTGGGAGAAGTTGGCGGGATAACTCCTGGCTTTGGGGGTTGAGGGTGTGAATGAGTGGTGGCAAGGACAATAAGGAGAAGTGGTTTTGGAATGAGGGTGAAGTTGATGAGTTCCATGTTTAGATGAGTCATGTCTGAGGTTCTCATGATGCACACAAGCTAACACATCTGGGAGGCAGATAGAAATACTGACACAGGGCTCAGGCCAGAGGTCTTCACAGACTGTACATCTGAGATTTACCTGTGGTGAGGAGCTGAAGCTGCGGGGGAAGATAAGTTTGCTCAGGAAGCATGTATACACAGGCAATGACTTAAAGTGGAGGCCTTAAAAACAAACATAAAGCAGCAAAACAACTGGAGGGGGTAGGCAGACCATGTTCAGGAGAACGAGAAAGAGTAGCTTGAAAGAGAGGGGAAGGTGGGAAGAGTGGGGCGGATGCAGAAGGGAGTAATCAAGTGCATTAGTTGCTGTAAGTGGATGGTGATCAAAACGTCCATGGTATTTACCAGAAGGCAGCATCCCTGCAGGAAGAACAGTTTCAAAGAAAGAGTGGGAGGGAAAGTCAGGAAACGTGGGTTGAAGACCGGCTGGTGAATGAGGAAGTGGAGGCTGCTTTTCCAAAGCAGCATGACTGAACAATGAGGGGATGATAGATTACAAACAGCATGGGGAGTAGGGCAAAGCTGCACACCTGACCAAACAAGTTAACAAGGAAACAGAACTCACCACCCTGTGAAACCTAATTCTCCATTAATGGCTAGGAGTTAACTCCAGATGCTTTTTCATGACTGTTCATTCACATTCTATAGTTACAGATGTTATGTTGCAATATACTTACATGTGATTTTATTATTTAATGTCTACAAATACCCCATATCTTGAAAAATAGTGGGAAAATAATTTATACATTCACCAACATAAAAACATGTGGTTCAAAAGCATTTTCCAAAGATTCAGTAAATTCCGAATTGCTGAGATCTAACCATGTCCCGTATTATTTTCTGAAAACACACTAAATATAAGAGAACTTAAGAAAATCATCCAAGATCTTATCACCATTTAGTAATTTTTGGCGACATACTAACTGATTAAAGTTAGTTAACGTAAACATAGATCATGTGGGTATTTGTTCCAATGTACTCAGGGATCCAGGGCTTCATTCTTATTGGTGTATCCCTTTAGAGTGTAGGAAACTTCCACACAGAAGGGATAATCAAACTCAGGTATCTCTGCAACAAATTAATTCCAAATGCATCTAATGAGGAATGAGGGTAGGTGACAACTTGAAAGTTAACTAAGGATAATTAACTATAATAATAAAAGTGTGATATGCTAATTAGACCAGACATCCTTCCAGACAACCTTCCAGATGACCTTCCAGACAAAGCCGAGGCTGCAAAGGAAGCCCAGGTCTCAGGTGCCTGCTGGCAGGCAGAGGGAAGCTTGGGTCCTGGGTGCCAGAGGGAAGCCGGTGTCGGAAGCTGGGAGGTGGGAAGGCTACTCTTGCACGAATTTCGTGCATCGGGCCTCTAGTATAAAATAAAGATGGTTTATTATTAAACAGATGAAGTGCCTTGAACTTTATACTAGAGACTTTGTCTCTTTTTTATGAGCGTGGATTTGTGGGTCAGACTCCCACAGGCAGGGCTGACCTATGGGAAGAGAGCATATTTTATTAGAATGCCAATCTACCATCACACCCAACTATTAGCCCACTGTGGAAACTCAATTCATACTCGTTCAACAAAATGAATGATTTCACCAATAGTACTATTTTCAGTGAATTCTAAGCCAGATTAGACATATTCAATTCTGAATTCAGCGGATTCTGAAACTGTTACAAGATATTCTTTTTTCTTTATTTTTTTTTTTTTGAGAGAGAATAGAAGGAAGGGGGAAACTGAGGGAGAGAGAAACATTGATGTGGGAGAGACACATCAACTGGGCCTCCCACATGTACCCTGGAGATCAAGTCTGCAACTGAGGTATATGCTCTTGTCCAGAATCAAACTTGGGACCCTTTGGTCCATGGACCAATGCTCTGTCCACTGATTCAAACCAGCCAAGGCACAAGACACTACTTTATAGAGCCACACCATTGTATATTCCACCAAGTTCACTTAGCGTAGTGGAAAGGATGTGCACTAGGAGTAAAAAAAACCCAGATACTATTCCAGGTCACCACTCAATCCTGTACCAATCCAAGTGACTTTCTCACACCCTCCAGGGCTGATTTTCTTCTTGTGAAACTGGGATAATAACTGCCATTTCCAGATGTGACTGTGTGTCAGATGAGACTGAATCATAGCCAACTAAGGTTAAAAATGACATTGGAAACCAGAGTCAAGATGAAAATATAAATAAGGAAGTTAAGGCTTAGAGAGGTTAATGACTTGCTCAAGGTAAATAAGATGACACTTGGTACTTGTACTTGTGTCTGTTCTTCTAATAATCCTAAGATAATTAAAAAGTATGAAGTAGCCCAGACAGCGTGGTTCAGTAGTTGAGGGTCCACCTATGAACCAGGAAATCACGGTTGGATTCCCAGTCAGAGCACAAGCCCAGGTTGTGGGCTAAATTCCTCAGTATGGGGCATGCAGAAGGCAACCAATCAATGATTCTCTCTCATCCCTCTCCCTTCCTCTCTGAAATCAATAAAAAATTTTTTTTAAAGTGTGAAGTAGTATGGTGCATGTGTGTATGTTTAAGGGACAGTGCCCAAAACTCTTCAGGCACACTGCTTAGACTCATACTGCGGCTATTTAAAAATCTAGAACCTTTGTTCTCTGGGGGAATCACTTTTCCCCTCAAGCGATGTTTTTCTATAAACAATTAGGGACAAAAATAATTAGAGGAAGCTCTGTTCAGAGAGAAAGGAACATGTATAAAAAAAATCACTCAACTTCTGTCTTATGGCAGGAAGAACTAAATCATTATGCCATTCTAAGCCTATCAAAGGAAATAAAAACTCTGAAGTCCCATTTTGTGTCATTTAAATACTAGCCAGTTCCTCACAGGATACCACTGCATCTCACATAAACATGACCTCTTTTCAAGGTGTAGAAAAAATGATTATGTTTTGTGGCTTGTACATCAGCTTCGATCTGAAGGCAACTTAACTTTACTTTTGGTGTCAACAGGTGCATATGAAACTTACGGGGCCCAGGTCAATGATGAAGCAGTCACCCTGGTTGAAACTGTGCCAGCTCAGGGGAACTTCCGTGGCCCTCACCACTCTCCGGCCCTTCACGTGCAGGAGCCTCCGGGCAGTCAGGTCGTTGGTGAGAACGTGATGTAGTCCAGATGCCACACCTCCAGCCTGATCAGTGGGAGGGGCAGAAAACAAAACACAACAGATGAGGCTTCGAACTAGACACAGTCATGTATGGAACCACAGGTGCTTGTGCCAAAACAGCCTACCACGCCAAGAGAAAATAGCCTCCTCGGAGCATGTGGAAACCTAAATGGGAAGGAGAGAATTCCTTAGCAAATCAACAGTTTTTTTTTTTAAAGTTAGGCTATATCAACATTTAATTTAACATTGCAAATATTTTCTGAGAAACTTCAGAGTATAAAACCTATTACAGAAAAAAAAAAAAAAAAAGCTGTAGCTCTTGTCCTTTGGAAACTAATTATTCCTGAGTCATGGAGTGAGAAGGTACATAAGGATTTCAAGGAAAAGAGCAACAGGAGGTTGGAGGAGAGTCAGAGGTCACAAGTACAAATGAGGAGCACCGAGAGAATGTGACACCCCCAAAGGGCTTACTGTCACAGCGTTAGGAGAGAGAAGGGGAGTTAAGTGCTGGCCAGGTATGGTCTGCTCCTATTTTTTTTTCAATAAGTACGTTATGATCCAATTAAAAAAACAGTATAAAAACACAGTGATCTGAAAAAAAGTTATAAAATGGAAAACAGTGTGGAGTTTTCTCAAACTGCCATTTGACCCAGTGATCCCATTTCTAGGAATGTATCCTAAGAATCCAGAAATACCAATCAGAAAGAATATATCCACCTCTATGTTCATAGCACCACTATTGACAATAGCTAAGATCTGGAAACAGTCCCAGTGTCCTTCAGTAGATGAGTGGATAAAAAAGCTGCGGTACATTTACACAATGGAATACTATGCAGCTATAAAGAAGAATCTCTTGCCCTTTGAGATAGCATGGAGAGACCTGGAAAGTATTATGCTAAGTGAAATAAGCCAGTCAGTGAAAGAGATCTCGCTTATATGTGGAATCTAATGAACAAAATAAAAGGATGAAGAAAATAGATCCAGAGACACAGAGGCATGAAGTAGACTGATGGATCTCAGAGGGACAAGGGGGTGGGGGAGAGATTAACCAAAGAACTTATATGCATAACCCATGGACACAGACAATAGCGTGATGGAGGCCTGGGGGCGGGAGGAAGTCACTGGGGGAGAAATGGAGACATCTATAACACTTTCAACAACAAATATAAATTTAAAAAATATATAGACTAGACTGAGATACATATACAACATTTAGGCTAATTTCATATGATGAATCATCAGAATGATATACACATAGTTTACAGGAACATTTGACAGTATTTTAAATCCACTTTTGTCTCTACCATTTAGTGTCAAAAATGCACAAAAGAAAAACTAAATTTTACATATGTTTGTATCAGACAGCAAGTAGTTCTGTGAATATTGTTTGAATCAACCCTATGAACTCCCTGCCTCTTTCTACCTATTCCACAGAAGGAAAACAAAGTAGATGTTTTCATTCAACAAAGTCCTCTAAATCTGTGGTGCCATAAATAACACTTTTCCTGGCGGACAGATGTCAGATAGTTGCTAATCACAATTATGGCTAAGGGCTGGGTCTTCTTGGGAAAGATGTGATTAACAGGAGATTTACTATGAGGGAGTGGAGGTAATAGTCTTCTATAACCCCTTCCAACCCCATCAAACGCCTCACAGAGGAAAACCTCAAGTCAATGAAATGACATGAGAAGATGGTCTTCATATTTTCTAGCTGAATGTTGAGAGCATCCCAGTATAATTAGCAACTTGGGCACTGGACTCAAATGGTCACCCACTCACACACTAGTTATTAGGCCTTGGCAGTTACATGGTCTCTCTAAGCTTCCGTTTACTTATCGTAATAGTATGATAATGATAGAACTGCACCATAGGGCTGTTATTTTAATTAAATGAGATAATATTCATGAAAATTAAGTATAGTATAATAGTCTTTGCTATTCTGGATCATACGTTATCTCTGCTTCACATTTCCTATCAAATATTGTTGTAACTGCAACACATCATCTGCTCAATGTCACTACTAATAAGACAGTGAACTATTTTTTTTTTTTGCTGATAAATTTGAACTCCATTTGCAAATACCCTCTTTCTAAGAAAATGCTGATTTGTAGTGGTTTTAATGCTGACAATTAGAATATAATTATCTAATAACTATAAAGTTATTTCTATTGTGTCTACTTTTAAATATATGTATCCAGAAGTTTGATTTCAGAAGTCCTGCAAATAGCCAGAAAAATTACTAATAAGGTAAGTTCTTACTGATTGTGTATGTACCATATAGTTATTGTATTATGAATTAAATCCTTAATCCTTACACACTTATAGTGAAAGCTGTTGTGATACCCATTGCACATTTGAAAAAACAGCCCAGAAAGCTCACATACTTGCCCTGAGGCAAACCAGTATTATGTGGCAGAAATGCGTTCATGACCAGTTTAATGGCACAGCATGATTTTAGTAACTATAAGAAACAGCTTTTCCAAGATGTTGGGTTCACTCACATAAGGAAAGGTTTCAGGATCATTTGACATAAGCTAGGAACTCATGTGAATTAAATAAAATGAGGTAATAGTTCTATATTTAGGGTGGCTGATATCCTAGAGTGGATTTCAAGAGAAATATGGAAACTTGTGTTTTGTCCTGATTTAAATGACATCACAAAAGATTCAACTAAGTCTCTGATCAGGTAAGAGTAAAAAGAAACCCTGGCATCGTGGTAGGCAAATCTCTGAGGTCTGAGGTTTTCACGAGGCTAATACGCTTGAGAGGAGTTGAGGGGTCTGAGCATGTTTAATTTTTGAAAAAGACTGTTTCTAAAATGTTTGTCTAGGGAGGGTATACTTCACACTTTGTCAGAACACTCCTAGGGCTGGTGGTGGGGGAGGGGTTGGTGAAGGATGGTCAGTCTGCAAAGAAGGGTCACTGGCAGATTTCCCCCCAAAAGCTATCTTTTACTAAAAATGGCCTTATAGGGACAGTCATACTTAACAGGTTTTTTGTTTGTTTGTTTGTTTCCAAAAAGAAAACAATTTGGATGATTTTTCAGGCCCACATACATAAACTGTGTGTATGTGTGTACGTGTCAGTGTATGCATTTGATTTGTGGACTGGAACCACACATGTTCAACTCAATGATTTCATTTATTTCATTTCCAAGGTCAGACCACACTATGTAGGAAATGTGTGTATACTTTTTTGTATTAAGTAAAATTACAGTTGTTATACTGTATTAAGATATTCTAGAACAACTGAAATTCCCAGATCATGGGTTATTTGCAGCCAATTCAGAGATGCCTCAGAATATCAAAAACAAAAACTGTTAATACCCAATTTACCAACATTTATTGATTGAAGTAATTTTCATTTCAATAATTCCTTGTAACAACATTGCTGAAAGCTTTTAACTTTATGAAAAGTCAATCTATTAAATAAAATAAAGTCAGAATGATTAACATACTGCCCTATACATCCCACAACATTTATTGGGCACTTACTGTGTGTCCAGCAGGTACTGGTGATCCATCTATCAGTGAGCAAAACAGATTAAAACAAAACGTAAAAGTCTGCCCTCAGTGTACTTGAATTCTATGAAGACAAGAGGTGTGCGTGAATAGGAAGAGAAAGGAGGTCATTACAGAAACTGCTTGAGAGCAGCTTACCTTATATTTCAGACCTCCTTTGAAATAGCCAACAAAGTCAGTAGACTCATAGCCTTGAAGTTCTCTATTCTGCACTGGTTTGCCTCCCAAATAGTCATCCATCTGCACAGTAAAGATGGCAGCTGCTGTGCTTTCATCCTGAGAACACTCCCTTCCTGAAATGGCAAATGATAGCACCTCACTTATCAAGTAAGGGGAAGGATTATGGCAGAGAGTCTGATATAAAAAAACAAACAAAAACAAAACAACAAAAAAGCTTCAGAAATTTTCTTTGAATTAAATATCAATGCAACAAATCATCTTCAACAGAACAATCTTTTTAAACTATTATGTTGTTAATAACTAAAAGAATGTTTTCTTTCTGCTTTCCAATTGTTTTTAAAATTAAAAAACAAAACAACCACTGTCTGAATATGCTCAGGAAGACATATCCATATATTCTAGTAGGTTTCAGATTCGTTTGGTCAATAAAATCAGGCTCTGAAAATATTTTACAATTGCTTTAGCCTTTATTAACATCAATCTTTAGGCATCTACTACGTTCATATGTTAGTATTTGTAAGGAATATGTACATTAGAGGCCAGGGCTAAACAGCGTCAGAAAAGAAAGTGGTTAGAATGGGAAATGAGCTTAGCTTGGCCTTACCCTTATTCCTTATTTTTTAGTCCCATTGTCCCCACTTCACTATCTTATGGTATAACATTCTCTGAAGAAGGGAGAGTAAAGGAACCAGCATGCTAACACCTATTGAATGCCAATGTCTACATTTCCATCCCAGGAATTTAACACACAACATATTTAATTTTTTAAAATATATTTTATTGATTTTTTGCAGAGAAGAAGGGAGAGGGATAGAGTTAGAAATATCATTGAGAGACAGCAAGATGGCGGCATAAGGTAAACACCGTAAATGCAGCCGTGAACAACTATTTCAGAAAAACCACAAAAAGAACACACGGACACCACTCGCACCCACAGGAAGGCTGGCTGAGTGAAAATCCTACAACTAGAAAAGAGTCTGAGACTCAGAGGAGCGGCGGAAGCAGAATACAGAGGTACGGAGGCCCGCGCACGGGGCTCGAGGAGAGGGTTGGCGCCGGGGAACGTGGTTCTTTTCCAAAACGGAGAGAGCCACAAGTTCCCAGCGGCTCTGAACTCCAGTTCCAGGCGAGTTTCTGAGGACCCAGACACCCAGAGAAGGGGGACTGACTGGAACCAGGAGGAAATCCAAAGCAGGTTTCTCTCAGCGTTGCTTGCAGCAATTACCGTGGGACACAGAGACCTGGTGTCTCTCAGCACAGGGCTGAGAAGCGCCATAGCTATTTGCTCCGCCCTGCCCTGCAAACTCCCTGAGGCCCCGCCCCTCCCAAGCTGTGTCAGAGGCTTTTGCATATAAAAGACTGAGTAGCCTAAGGCAAAGGCTTAATCAACACCTCCTTAAAGATACAGGAGCCAGCCTCACCCAGTGGCCAGAGTGGGACTAACCTAAACAAAACAAATCCACAAGGAACACACTCGGGGCAGATGCAGTGAGCATAAAAGCCCCACTGAAACAACTCCTGCCCCATAAGGGTATCTCCAGCACAGAAGTTCTCCCACTGTAGACACAGCTGACTCTCATAACCTCTCTTAGAGGTTAATTCCTCTCAGTGATCACCTAACTCAGAAAGGGAAGCAGCCAAAATGCAGAGACAAAGAAACAGGTCACAAATGACAGAAATGGAGGAAAGAAAACAACAGGATATAGAGTTCAAAACCACGGTTATTAGGTTTTTCAAGAAATTTCTAGAGACTGCCAATAAATTTAGTGAGATCCTCAATGAATCTAATGAGACCCTCAAGGATATGATAAAGGACCAAATAGAAATTAAGCATACACTGACTGAAATAAAGAATATTATACAGACATCCAACAGCAGACGAGAGGATCGCAAGAAGCAAGTCAAAGACATAAAATATGAAGAAGCAAAACCCACCCAGTGGGAAAAGCAAAAAGAAAAAAGAAAAGAAGAAAAAAGAAAAAGGATCAAAAAGTATGAAGATAGTGTAAGGAGTCTCTGGGACAACTTCAAGCGCACCAACATCAGAATTATAGGGGTGCCAGAAGAAGAGAAAGAGCAAGATATAGAAAACCTATTTGAAGAAATAATGACAGAAAACTTCCCTCACCTGGTGAAAGAAATAGACTTCCAAGTCCAGGAAGCGCAGAGAACTCCAAACAAAAGGAACCAAAGGAGGACCGTACCAAGACATATCATAATTAAAATGCCAAGAGCAAAAGAAAAGGAGAGAATCTTAAAAGCTGCAAGAAAAAAGCAGTTAGCTACCTACAAGGGGGCACCCATACGACTGTCAGCTGATTTCTCAACAGAAACTTTGCAGGCCAGAAGGGAGTGGCAAGAAATATTCAAAGTGATGAATAGCAAGAACCTACAGCCAAAATTACTTTACCCAGCAAAGCTATCATTCAGAATTGAGGGTCGGATAAAGAGCTTCACAGACAAGAAAAA
>PVJC01004942.1:0-61230 GCA_004026665.1 Murina feae
CCCCAGCCAACAATCACCATGCCATCTCCCTCCGGCCCACCCCCACATCTCGCTCACCCTGCCGCTGGCACTGCGCTGGCCTCCAGGGCTGTGGCCGCCATCTTGCCTGAGCTAATTTGCATACAGCCATTCTGATTGGCTAGTGGGCGTGGCTTACCCCCGTCCCGGAGAAACGGTTAATTTTAATATTTCGCTTTTATTAGTTAAGATTGAACAAATATTGAGCATCTGCTATGCCACAGGCGTTCATTTTTCCAAGTTTTAAAATTGTAATCAGTTCTATTTTTATAATTTATTAGGAAACAACGTACTGGGGTCTCCCTTTCTTTCCCGTTGGGTTTGGGAGTACAGCATAAAGACTGTGAGACTGGGCTCTGGAATCTGAGAACCTATGAAAATCCTAGCTCCAATGCTTTCTAGATGTGTTACTTTGGGCAAGTTAATGAACACCTCTAAGCCTCATTTATTTCATCTTTACAATGGGGATAATAATATCACTCACCACACTTTCATCTTCTTAAGAGTAAATTAGAAAACGCACATGTAGCACATTGCACTGGGTCTGTCAGGTAAGAAAATACTCGATCGATGCAGATGCCATGAAATGTACTCAAAGCAAACATGGATGGTGAGAGAGATGCCACCATCTGGACTGTTGTGTTAGAAACAAAAACAACACTAACACTGGGTCTGGCAGTGGTGTGGGGAACAGACACCCCGAGTGCCTTCTAGAATGTGTTTTTCGCTATATGTCTAAGCTGGGATGAATGTCATTAATATAATCTCTCCTTCTATTTTAGGTAAGTACGTCACTATTTTTGAAGTTCTATGCAGATGGGGTAAGTCTTGCTGTTGGAGCTTTTCATTTTGATTTACATACTTGGAAAACCTGGACCAGACAATGTGCTCATCATGGTCAGACAAATTTATTTAATTCAAGCAGAGATCTGGAAAGGTAACGGCATTTCCTACATGCATTCCAACTCCATTTCAAATCATTGGCAGAAAAAAATATTGGATAGCATTTTATATTTAACATAATAATAGAAGGTTGAGTTCTTTTACTCTGTCAGCAAATGGCAGAGTATTTGAAAGACTTCAGAATAGCAAAAATGATTTCCTTTATTAGCAATTATAAAAACCTTGCTGAAGAAAAGATACAGACTTTGTTTTTCTGTTTCCAAATGGGGAATCCTTGTTTCTTCAGTTCATAAGGAACAGTTATTCTATAGTTAGATTATATTAATGAGATATCATTTTGTACCAAATAAAAAAGGTGGTCAGTGGTCCCACAGGACCATGTGTGCAGAACACTGTAGTAAGAACGCCTGTATTGAGCGAGAGTTCATGTAGTTAATATAGTATTTCTATAGATGGCTATAATCTAGCCTCAAAGAAGCTTGAATTGGAATAAATGATCTTAAATCCCAGTAAGAGATGTAGTATAGGCCTAAGTTGGATGTGAAAGATGAGATAAGTTTTGAAACAGTTCACAAAAGGAATTTTAGAGATCTTTGGTGATTTTTAAAAACTATATGGACTATTTTCTTTGTATTAGGAAATTAAGGTTTATCCTGCCTTGGGGAAGAGTATTAAATTGACTAGGTATTTATTCTCAATGATAAAGCCCAAGTTTGCTCCTCCAGCTTTAATTTCCACTAGTTACACCATATATACTCTATACTCTGTTATTCTTATTCTCCCAAGAAGCCAATGATAAATTGGGATTAGAAATGAAAGGCTTTTAAGAAACCCCCATGTAAAAGAAAATAGAGAGGAAGCCAGATAATGTTGAGTGAAACCTCAGAGGATGATACAAATTTTACTCTAAGTGAAGAAATAGATAGATAGATAGATAGATAGATAGATAGATAGATAGATAGATGATAGATAGATGATAGATGTTAGGTGAAAGCATCCTAGATTAGGTTAAGCCATCTGGGAGACCTTAAACCAAAATCAACCATCAAAGGAGCCCCGTGTTTCTTGGGAGTTGATCTGCCTCACTGTCTCCACTGTGCTCTGGTCATGGGAGGAATGGCCATAACTAAAAGCTGCAGTGGATTTCTGAGCCGGCAGCTGGGGGTCATTGGCCAATTATGGTCTTAATGGTTAGAAGTCTGAAGTGCATTCCTGTGACCACCACACTTAGGCTCCTGGGTCCTGGTTCTTCCTTTCTCTGTTACAATCCCTCTCCCACCATCAGTTTTGACCCACATCCTACTCATTCCTAATGCCCAAATCACCCATTACTTTCTTCATGATTTGGACAAGAAGTGGCTAGTGATTACTGGTTCTCCTTGGAAATTTTGTAATTTTTTTTGTATTTTCCTATGGTATTTATTTTTTATTATATAATTGTTCAAAATAATTATTGAAAGTTGTGTTTATATTAGATGTTTTTCTTGGCTAGATAGCATTTTGAAGAGCTTATAATACCTAAATAATACCTCAAAGCATGCAGTTATCTTAAATAGTTACAGTTCAATGATCAAAGTTAACAAATTAACACTGCTCCAATGCTATTATTTAATCTAAAACCTTATTTCTAATTTCAGTAATTGTCCCAATAATTTTCCTTATAGCAAAAGAAAATACAATGCTTTGAAATTAGTTGTCTTTCTTCTTAATACCCTTGAAATTAGAACAGTTTCGGACACTTGATTTCATTATATTGATGTTTTTGAAGAACGCAGACTAATTGTTTTGCTGGCTGTTCTTCAATTTGAGTTTTATATTTCCTTGTGAATTGTACAATGCTTTCATACAATTTTGGGAGGAATGCTATAGGAATGATTCTGAGTTCTTGCATCTTGTATTAGTTCCATTACTGCAATATTAATTTTCATCATGTGGTTAAAGGGACATCTGCTATGTTTCTCCACTATAAAGTTACCATTTTTTCACTTTGTAATTAACAAGTAACTTATAGAGCAATACTTTGAAACCATGGAAATATCCTGTTATTCCTCAGATTTTTATCTAATAGTTAGAATTCTTCCGTGATTCCTGCTTGAATCAGTATTAAATGTGGTCATTTCTTCTTCACTGATTAGTTGGCTTTCTGTTTATTTGGGAGAGCATTCTCTTCCTGTTTGTGCATTTGTTAGTCTTTTTTGCATAAACTTGTGGACTTCATATTTAGCATATGATAACCCTTTAATATTACTAGTTAATATCATTATTTTTGTTGATGCTCATACTGTCCCATATTTTGACATCTTCCTAGAATTCCTTGAACATTTTCTTACTTTTTGGCACAAGATATATAAGACTCTTATACTTTTCTCTGTCCCAGCCTTGAAGTTAGCTACTTTTCTAAGGATTCCTTATTCCTTTCAGTAGAAAAATATATTTAGAAACAAAAGTTGGCCAGGGGGTTAGTTAATTTGTTTTAGTTTGTAAGTTTGTTTCACCTAGGACTGAATTAAACGATATGGGTGTTGGCAGTTTCTATTTGTATGTTTAAAATATTGTTACTACAATAAGGGTTGCCTAGCACCATTAACTACCCACCCGAGGTAGGTGTCCATTGTTTGTAGGTTGACTTAAGTCAGAATATCTGCTCAACATTGTCTTGGACCAAACTTCAGGTTAATCTGGAAGAAGTAAGGATAAATGTCGGTGCATGAGTATTTTCAAACATATTCCTGAATGAATTCCAAATACTTGTGTGGGTTGGTTTCTGGGTTTTGATATCATTTGATACACTTATTTATACCTTACACATTTTCATTAGTGTGGATGATCAAAATTAAAACCTAAAATCATCTCATTATTTATCTGTATATTAATTTTTTCATGCTTTTATTACAAAAAGGTATTTAGGCTGTCTTAAGAAAAGGACAATGGAAAACTAAGTCACAAAACATAATGTAAAAGAACATATTTTGTATTTTAAGTTAACTTTTAAACTGAGCTTCCTCAAAAACATGGTAAATAGGGAACTCTGATAATATTTATGTCTTCATGAGAAAAAAATCCTGTAATTAATTCTAAGACTTTTCATCACTTCTCAGTATCACTTCAGAAAACAAAGCAATGCCCTAACTGGTTTGGCTCAGTTGATAGAGCGTTGGCCTACAGACCGAGAGGTCCCGGTTTGATTCCGGTCAAGGGCATGTACCTTGGTTGTGGGCACATCCCCAGTGGGAGGTGTGCAGGAGGCAGCTGATCGATGTTTCTAACTCTCTATCTCTCTCCTTTCCTCTCTGTAAAAAAATAAATAAAATATATTAAAAGAAGAAAACAAAGCAATAATGTCTTTAATAGCAATTTTATGGAAGTTACACAAAAGCACATTATTCATAATTTATTCAATATGAGTAAATACAAGTGTTCTTATGCTTAGTCTCGATGTAAATCTAGCCATTAAACCATTATCCTATGTAAGGACTTCTAGGAATGAAAGGCCTGATGACTTGTTACTGGGAAATTGCTTACTTGTTATGGCCAGGTGGCTATTCAGCCTTGCCATTAGTTTACCTCTCATAGATCACTTGCCTCAACCTAACTTGGCAGGGACTTGATTATAGAAGTGAGATGGCTGTTGGCTTGACAGTTAGCCCCTTGTCCGGAGTGCAAATATTGGGGGCTTTCTGAGAGAATCTGGTCCAGAGGGTTTGTGTTACAGGATTATAGTTAGCATAGTCATCAGGAAATGTTTATGGAGGCAAGATAACCACAGATGAATCTGATTACGTATTTGGAGGACTTGCAATGGAATTTCTTTCTGTTTCTAATGTGGTCACAAGTAATAAAATAAACAGGAAAGTGTCTTTTTTTCTTTTCTTTTTAAAATGGAAAAATAATAGCTGTATCAAGATCATCGCTTCTATTTAAGTTGGTATGGAAAAACATCCTTCCTTTAAACCACTGTTACCACAATACTCAAATACTCCAGCCTAGAAAATATTCCTTGGTTGGGTCAGCAACTTTGGAAATAAACGTTATTGTGCCTTTTTAGCATATGGCTGTACAAATAGGAATTGTGTCATTAGAAGAGAAGCTGATCATGTAACCTATCATGGGTTAAAAATAAATGTTGAATTTCTCTATTATTGTTGTTGTTTGTTGCCAAATTAGAGAAAAGAAATAAAGGAAACAAGCTTGTTTCTGAGTTTTCTTTGAGATTAATTTGGAAATTTACCAGAAATAGACTGGAAGCGTTAGAAAGATCAGTAATCCTCAGCCTGAGTAAGGGCTAATGAAACGGGCACACATGTATTTTTTAGAGACTTATAAATTGCATACACTCACAAAAGTAATTTTAACACTGCATACCAAACACTTAAAGTATGAATACAGTTTAGATGTAGCAACTTCTTTTTAAAGAATTTATCATCAGGTAGTAATTAGAGAAGTAGGGGAAATGATTGTATAAGGATGGTCATTTATGAGTTCTTGGTAATAGTCATATATCTGGGGGTAAATATCTATTAATAGCAGGCAGTTTAAAATATGGTGCTTTCATATATTTACAAAAGTGATGATGATAGAGATATGAACATTACAATTTGTCAGAAAACTATACAATGCAATTATTTATGCATTTTAATTATGCATACTAAGAATATGAAAACCTATCTGATAGGATCATATAATTTTACTTGAAACTTTTTTTAATGGAAGTTTTCTAATATAAACACAAGTGGAGACAATAGTATTAGGGACTTAAGTTACCAATTCCATCATCCAGCTCTATCAGCTCTATATTTGCAAATATTTTCTCCCATTTTGTGGGTTTTCTTTTCACTTTCTGGAGCGTGTCCTTTAAAACACAATTTTTAAAAATTTTTATGAAGACTAATTTATCTATTCCTATTACTTGTTTTTGGGTGTCATATCTAAGAACCATTGTCTAATTCAAAGTCACAGAGAATGATTTACACCTATGCTTTCTTTAGAGTTTTATAGTTTTAGCTCTTATGTCTTTAATCCACTTTGAATTGATTTTGCAAAAGGTATGAGAAAGGGGTACAGTTTCGTTTTTTTGCATGTGCATATCCAGTTGTCCAAATTGTTCAGCCAGTTGTTGAACCATGTTCTTTGTCTTTGTAGAACTTTCCAGGGGGCGGGGGGAGAACCTGGACAAAATCTTCCAGGACAGTGTGGGCATCTAAACTGGCCCAGGGAAGCGTATCTTATCTTATTGGTATCAGCATTTTACTACGATAAAACTAGAAATACGGTAAGACACTTTTTCCTGACAGTGAGAAACACTTTGGTTCCATGTGGAGGAATGCTTTGCTCTTTAAATAGCATCCCATTGTTAGTATGCCATCCAATTTTTTCTTCTGTGTTTTTAAGTATTCAACATTTTACTAGCATCCTAGCAGGTTATGTAAATATATTTTACAGTGCAATATTTAGAATTATGTTTCCAAAATCTCATTACCTTTTCATGCACCAAAGACATGGTTCATTGATATTAAATGTTACACGTAGAGACATTTGTTTTGGAAACTATATGACTACAACAATGATAGGTTGAAGTTAAGAAATGACCATAGGAAAGTGAGAATGCCATGTTAATATTGCTATAACCCACATGTTTAGTAATGACCACGAATAATGTTGTACATAGAAAATAATGGGGTAAAGTGATTTCTATTCTATTTCCCTTCTTTCAATTCTAATGTGTACTGAATGACGTACAGAATTCCTTATTGTAATACTGTACCCCTAGTCTAGAGGGAAATGCACAGATGTGATTTCCTATCTGATCACTAGATGGCATCATTTCCTCCCGTAGAATGCACTGCTCAGGAACTTGCAAGTCCAATCACATAGAAGACTGAAATGTGAGACAACTGTGCTTCCCATAGGGCTTTGACTTACTAAATTCACGAAAGCAACAATTAGCACATGTTACTTTGCATTCAAAAAGAGGGTAATGGTTGGGTTTGCAAGCGATGTCAAGAAAATCATTACTAGGACAACTGCGAAGTATGCCCTTAGGAGGTAATTTAGAAGGAGATCTGTTTTACTTTTGAAAAACATCAGAAACAAGGGAACATCTTTCACTTGTTTGGGAGGCTGGGTCCTAGGCAATGAGCCACGTGTTAAGGAATAGAAATACTGGCCAGTGTTGTAGTCATTTTCTGCAAACAAGTAAAAGGTGAATTTCCTCCTTCCCAGTCAGAGGGAGTCGGTCACGGGCCATCCAAGAAGCCTTGCCAGATCCCTCCGATACAGGGATGTGTCCAGAGTGTTCGCTAAACCTTCCTGAGCCAAATTCACACTTGTTGAGGTGGAGTGGAAGACTCCTCTGTAGGAAATGCTGTTCATACTTACATAAAAGGGCAGACTGTGAGAAAAGGGAGTTCGCAGGGACCCAGAGGATGTTTTTCAATGTCCTTCTTTTAGAGATGGAGGAAATATGGATGCAGCTGTTTCATGTACTTAAGACATTAGTAGGCCAAAACCTCATTGCATGTGTGGCTCATTTTCATGTTATGATTTCCAAGCTATTTGTCAATAAATGTATATGTTCAATGGCTACTGTTTGGGCAATTGAGGTATTGCTAGCTCATAATATTAAACGTCCTTCCCTTTCTCTTCTGGCACCTGAAAAAATTACTGTTTCACAGAGTTTTACTGCTGGCAGGGATTTTAAACACCATATATAACCCTTTCATTTTACATATGCAGTGATGACATCCTAGAGAGATTAATTTGTGGGCATATTAGACTTTTTGTATCACAACATGTTGAGCAATTCCCTTTGCGAACTTAGAGATAAAAATCTGCAGTACTAAAAACTAACATAGATTATACAAAAAGAATTACTGATAACAGTGTTTCTAAGAGTGGCAATTTTAATTTGCTGTTAGTATTTTAAGGATCTATGCATAAATCCAATTATACATCTTTATCATAATGTAGTCAACTATTTAGACATTTGAAAGCTGTAGTGTCAGGCTATTGTCGAACTTTAGAACTGCGTTTTCCTTTTTTGGTTTACTGGCTGCATTGAATCCTGTGTTGTGGGTGGTGTAAACTTTTTATTTCTTCTTTTAGGAGTGGCTCTGGGGACTCACTAGGTAAATGCTTGTTGGTTTTCCATAATCATCTCTGAGCTCTAGTGGTTTCTGGTTTTGGCCCCTCTTCCCTTTCTCCAACTTTAGTCAGAAGTTCAGAATGGTTTCCAGTTGCAAAAAAGAATTCTAAATCCAACTTACCATCTAGCCTCTGTGTGGTCTTGGCGAACATGTTAGGCATGGCCAGGCGTGATGTTGCTGGCAGAAATGATGCTCTGCCTCATCATCTTGGGCTTTGCCTTTTTAGCCTGAAGACTCGACAAGATTTAGGGAGAGTCAGTATGTGAAACATCTTATCTCCAAGTGTGTGCTTTAGCAATATGGAGTAACTCAGCTCTTTTAAAGATCACGAGTTTAGGAATGATATACTTAAATGAAAGTTCTCTTAGCAATGAAGGCTTTACTCATTTATCAAATATCTGAGGACAAGGAACCCTAGCATTTGTTTGAATAGTCCATGGGCAATGCTTTTAATGGCGAAGGTATTTTTAATAGGAAAATAATAAGCAACATGTGGTTTCTCTTTATTGTTTGGAAAGATAACTAATTATCATGGTGGTTGTCTTTGTCAACCCCTATACACTATTTTGTATTTTCATCTCCTAACGTTCACGCCACACTCAGTTCCATAATTACAAAGGAACCACACAAGCCACACAGGTTATCCTCCCCTGAGACAGAGGCCTTGCTAGGTCTTTCACATGGTGATCTACTGCCTGGTTGCTCTTTGGATCTCTGTTAATTTCTCTGTTTGATCTCCCAACTCAAAGGAGGCTGGTCAAAGTCTTGCTATTAGTTTTAACTAGAATGGGAACCTACCTCAATGTATGCATTGCTTCTTAGATTGAAAATTGGCGAGGGTTGTGTGAACCAGGACAGGATTACTGTCAGTATTGAACTCTGCTGCAGTTTTCAGGTAAAATAGCCAGAGCTCATACTTCATTTCACTCTATCTTTGGAAACGCTTTGTACAAGGAAGTATGTGTTGAAAGCTTGTGGATGTACGCACTTTGAAATTCTCACTAGAACAGTAACTAAAAAAGCCATGCCAATCATTGCAGTGACCAGGTCGAACAAAAATATTAATATTAATACCTGACGTAGCAGGTTTTTCCCCATTTTCTTTATTATGTTTCTCTTTAAAAATTCCACAACCCATATATGGTCACTAATGTATTCCACAAAATTGTTCCAATTCAACTATTTCAGCAGTGTTGCTGTAGTGTGCTAGGCACAATAGATGGCCAGTGGTTTTCTGAGATTCCTGGCCTAGGACATTGCTTTTTAGCACTTAATACTTCATATTTCAAATAAATGGAATTATCCATTAGAATTTGATATTACAACTAATGTCTTTTATTTCTTTTAGACCCTCACTAAATATGTCAAGCAGTGTCTGATTCTGTCATGTCTTCTGAATTTGCTTCTATATTTCAAAAAAGTCAGTGACCCTCAGCAGGCCTGTTTTTAAGCAGCTGGCCTAATTCTAATGGGCAATCATCAGCATTGACCATAAAAGTGATAAACATAAGTAGAATCTCAGAAGGATGCCTTATAAGTGTACTGTGGATATATAGCATTAAAGAGTGTGACGATAATGCTTTCCATTATATATAGCATGTTAGCCTTTACACTTGCTTTTACATATTCATCTGCTTTAAAATTTTGTTAATTTTAATTATTCTATCAGGGTCAAGGAAAGTATTACCCTCTCTTCCCCTATACAGAGGAGTACCTGAATTTCATAGACTTTTGAAATATTTGTTCATTATCAGTTAGTAAATGCCAAAGAGATTTGGGCTGCTGTGATGATCATCTATAGTCTTAAAGATTATTGATTCTCCCCCTGGCCAGTGTGGCTCAGTGGCTGAGAGTTGACCTGTGAATCAGGAGGTCACAGTTAGATTCCCAGTCAGGGCACATGCCCAGGTTCGGTAGGGAGTGTGCAGGAGGCAGAGCATCAATGATTTTCATTATTGATGTTTCTATCTCTGTCTTCCTCTCTGAAATAAATAAAAATACATTTTTTAAAAGATATATTTATTCTCATGCCAACTGATAAAAATATAAAGTGTCTGTTTGAACTTGATTCCTGTCATTGTGCAATTCCAAAGCCTCCAGGTAAAGGAGCCCCCAGAGCAGGGCTGAAGCAAAGACAAGTTGTCTTCTGAGCTGTAGTGAACAGTCTGGCAGGGGAGCTGGCGAGCTGAGCAGGAGTTCTCGGGCTCACGGGCAATGTGTGTGTTCTGCTCATCAGCCCTCACTTGGCAAATCAGATTCCTGAATTGGACACATTCACATTTGAATGCAGTATTCCCTCACATTGTCGGTTTCATGGAATTACTCTGCTTTGTTGTTCATTTCGGCATTTCCTAAGCTGTAGCCTGACCCAGACAAATACATTATTTATCTGCGCTCACCTAGGCCCTGCCTTACCCATGTATGCTTAAGGCATACAGCGAAACCAGGTGCTTGCGATCTGGAAGAGGTTACTGCGGTTCATCAAGCAGAAAAGAGCTCGAGTGTCAGACATAGATTTCACTCTGACGTCAGGGCTGGCTAATAGCATCTGTCACACCCGACACAATTAGGCTAATCATAAGCCATCGCTTTCATTCTTAGAATCCAAAACTCAGGAGGGTTCAGGGAGAAAATACGTAAGGGATTATGGACCTTTTACAATTCAGTTGCTTACTCTGTGAAAATCAGACAATCAGGAGTCTCTCTCAGGAACAGCAAGCCATGTTATGCATTTCTATGAAAAAATGCATAGCAACTACATCCAAATACAAGCTGTTTGGCTTCTCCTTAGAATATTGTTTTTAAAACCTGCTTAGCGAGAGACCCTTTATTATAAGGTGACCAAACGTCCCGCTTTTGGTGGGACAGTCCCGATTTTTAACAGTTTGTCCTGCGTCCCGCGGCGTTTTAAAAAAGTCCCGATTACTCTTTGTAATATTTTAAGTAATAATAAAAAAAAAGAAAAAAGAAAAAAAAAAGAACCTCCCCCCACCCCTGGTCAATGGTGTACCGCTTTAAATCTGGTCACCTTACTTAATTACTTATAAAAAAAATTCCAAAAGATTTGGGACTATATCTAATCAGTTTCAGGTAACTATGAGCATAGTAGCTGTAGAGGGGCAAGAGGTCATAGTAATGAATAGCTACTTTATTTTGGTGATTAGGTGTATGATTCCATAAACTTGTGGGGTTTTTAAGCCATTAATAATATCCTTTTTGTAGATGGGATGGCATTCTAGAAAGGTTTATCTGCAGAAAATTGGTAGTCTCTAAAGGGACTAATAATGAGAGGAATATGTTCATCTTACCCCGACTTTGTCAATTGAAAAGATGGCTTCGCATAAGTATAAACAGGTTAGCTTTGTGACCTTTATTTACAGATATTATGTATGTTTTGCATGTTTTATCCATGCTGTTAAATATTGCTTTCTCAGAATTAGGCCGTCAACCGTACACCACTAATTTTCTAATTGTAATTAACTAATTAATGTGTTTTCTTTAATTTCAGAGAGGGAGGAAGGGAGAGAGAAAGAAAGAGTTGCCTCCTGCATGTACCTCACATGGAGATTGAACCCACAACCCACACATGTGCCCTTTCGTGCAGGCTGGCACTCCATCCAAATGGGCGGCGCCAGCCAGGGCTCTGATTTTATTTTTTCTTAAATCAGAAAATCTCTTTCTACAAACAAAATCTTGCACAAAATTTCAATGTATAAAACTGATAGAACTGAACTACTATGGTTGAGTTAGGGCAGGGATGAGTCTGGAAAGACACCCATTCATTTTTCTCCTTCCATCTTTCCCCTCATGGCTACAGTTTCCCCCCAAAGTTTTACCTAAATATCTTTGTTTCTAAATTCTCAAGCCTGTGGCTCCCATTTGATAAGATCCCTTGAGTTGGAGCTCCATCACACTGTGCAACCCTTACCTCAGGCTCACTCTTCCTTTCTCCTTCTCTGTCTTCAAATTTAGTCAATCATTATCAATTCTTTATCACAAGAATATGCATGTATTTCTCTCCTCTGCTTTTGATGTCTTAAATCAGGCCCCACTTTTTTATTATTATTACTAGAGGCCTGGTGCACAAAAATTTGTGCACTCTGTTGTGGGGTGGGGGGTCCCCTCTACCTGGCCTGTTCCCTCTTGTAGTCTGGGACCTCTCCAGGGATGTCTATATGCTGGCTTAGACCCACTCCCCAGGCAATTGGGCCTAAGATGGCAGTCAGACATCCCTCTGGCAGCCTGGGAGCCCTCAGGGAATGTCCACTTGCCAATAGGGAGCAGGCCTAAGCTGCAGTCGGACACCCTTAGCCCTGCTGAGGAGGCAGGAGAGGCTTCCACAACCACCACTGTACTGGCAGCCTTCTGGCTTGTGGCTGAGCAGAGCTCCTCCTGTAGGAGTGCACTGACCACCAGGGGCAGCTCCTGCATTGAGCATCTGCCCTCTGGTAGTCGGTATGTGTCATAGTGACCAGTCATTCCCAGTGGTTCTGCTGTTAGAGTCAATTTGCATATCACCCTTTTATTGTATAGGATTATATAGGATAGAGGCCTGGTGCATGGATGGGAGCCGGCTGGTTTGCCCTGAAGGGTGTCCTGGATCAAGGTGGGTTCCTGCTGGGGTGCCTGGCCAGCCTGGGTGAGGGGCTGATGGCTCTTTGCAGACTGGCCACATCCCCTTCAGGGTGGGATCCTGCTGCGGTGCCTGGCCAGCCTGGGTGAGGGACTGATGGCTGTTTGCAGGCTGGCCACAGCTCCCATTGACCCAACATCCCAGCAAGGCTGGCTGGAATCAGGTTTCTGGGGTTTATTTATCTTCTATAATTGAAACTTTGTTGCCTTGAGTGGAGGTCACAGCCTGCCTAGGCAGGCAATGAAGCTTCCTGTTTGCTTCAGCTCCATGGTTTCTATAATTGAAACTTTGTTGCCTTGAGTGGCCTAGGCAGGCAGTTTCCTCCATCACAGGCGCAATGGAAGCCTCCTGTTTGCTTTAGCTCCAAGGCTATTGGCCACCATCTTGGCTGGGTTAATTTGCATACAGTTGCTCTGATTGGCTTGTGGGCGTGGCTTGGCTGGCGGGCGTGGCTTAGGTGTAACGGAGTAGAGGTCAATTTGCATATTACTCTTTTATTAGATTAGATTATTTGGATTATTTTCTAGGTCACTTACTGCTTTTCTGCTTCTGGTTAATTTGAAAATAGTTTCTAAACTTTTTATCTCATATGTTATCCAAAAAGGGGAAAAAAAAAAGATTGAACATGAATTACTAATATATTTGTTTAGGTAGTAATGAAGTTATATATTATATATAAATACTGATATATACATTTATAACAGACAAATGTCAAAATTAAATAGGATTATATACACACATATACACACAAACACACATATATATTTATACACACATATATATTTATATATACTTGCATATATATGCATCACTTTAAAAAATTTAGATCCTTACATGAGACTCTGTTTTTATTGAGGAAGAGAGAGAGGGAGAGAAAGAGAGATTGAAACATCGATGTGAGAGAGAAACATCAACCAGTTGTCTTAGCCAGGGATCAAACCCACAATCTAGGTATGTGCCCTAACTGGGAATTGGACCTGTAACCTTTTGGTGTATGGGAGGACACTCCAACCAACTGAGCCACCCAGCCAGGGCCCCACACACCACTCTTCTTTTCTTCTTGTACTCCATGGATGTCCTTGACTCCCTTCTAGCATGTGCATCCCCCACTTTGGCTCTATGCCCATCAGAGGCATCTTTCTGAAATAAACCTGCATTTTTAAAGTCCTTTATGAAAGTTCTTATGGAATGATTTACACATGTCTTAATATTAAATGATTTGTACTTTTAAAACATGTATTAATACATAGTGCCTTGGTCAGTCACTGTTATACTTGTGTTGTAGGCTAAACAGGGTGATATGACAGTTGGACTACATGCCATGAAATGTCTACATCACTCTCACCACAAAAATGTCAAAGATAATTAATTTTCCTAGAGAGAACGGAATTAAAATGCATAATCAGTGTCTTTAGCATTCATATATACAGTCCTTGAGAACTTAGCGAGCAAAAAAGAGTAAATTGTTGGTAGTAGCATCAAAACCTTCATTGATACTACAAATTTCTTGTCAACAACACGAGTGTTCCTAAAGTACCCCAGTGCAAAGGAAATGTTTTTAAAAACAGGCAAACCTTGGCTGCTTTGGCTTCAATTTTAAAACAAAGTTTCACATCCTCCTTATTATATGACAGGGGTGGGGAAAGGAGACGTTTCCTGCTGAGATGAGATGAGCTTAAGAGAGGAACAGAGCTGGCTGTTATGTTATCCTCTTAACCTTTGTAAGGTGCCCTTCTGGCTCGACACAGTTCAAATTTCTGCCGTATATTTTGATACTTTCTATCTCCATAGCAGTTGCTCAGGAATATGTCGCCAGTAACGACACTGAAAATGAAATGAAATTATAAATAGATCCTCCTGCTTCATATATGTCATTATTTAGGAGATTATATGAGGTTCTGTGAGAGATTGAACATATGGTGAAAAGTGAAAATAGTTTATTTTTTTAGAGAAACATAAGTTGTTAGAAATATGAAAATATAACTAAGCGAGCATCAGACAGATTAAATAAAGTGATTATTCAATATTTGTTGAATATGGCAAGGAAAAGATAAAGTTGTTTTCTGTTTGAAAATATCAGTGTAAATAAGCAAATGGGTAATTTATAAATCTTATTTTCTAGGTGATTAAGAAATAAATAAATCTGTTCTAAAATATTAAGGAGACAAACAGTGAAGTTTAATATGAAGTACTAACTCGTAATGAATACTCTTTTTAAAACCTAGGGTTAGCACTTGCCAACTTAAAATTTAATCTTTTATTGAACTGATAAGCAAAATAGTGATAGACTGATAGAGAGCAGGCTTACAGCTGCAGGGGTGTGGTGGGGGTAAGGGGTGGGGGACAGTGGGGGAGTGGAGAGATTGAGTAAAAATTTTAAAAAGAGAGAGAAAAAAAAAAAACTCATGGACAGGGATGACAGTGTGGTGATCGCCAGGGGGAGGGGGTGTGGAGGGAGGTGGAGGAGGATATAGGGATAATGAGGGAGGTAAACTTGACTTAGGTGATGAACACACAATACAGTGTACAGATGATGTATTGTAGAATTGTGCATCTGAAATTTGTATAATTTTGTTAATCAGTGTTACCCCAATAAAATCAATAAAAAGGAAAAAAATATTTATAAGAATTCTTAAATGTCTATTTCTACATATATCTCCTTCATTAAAGGGGTTTGGGTAGAATGAGAAGTTCTGCAATCTATAAACTCTGTTTTGAAAGAAGAAAATTAATATTAAATAGCAAGCCCAGCTGTCATGGCTCAGTGATTAAGCATCAACCTATGAACCTGGAGGTCACGGTTCGATTCCTGGTTAGGGCACATGCCTGGGTTGTGGGTTCAGTCCCCAGTGTGGGGCGTGCAGGAGGCAGCCAATCGATGATTCTCTCTCATCATTGATGTTTCTATCTCTGTCTCTCTCCCTCCCTCTCTGAAATCAATAAAAATGTACTTAAAAAGATACTAAATAGCAAAAGTACATGTTACCTCCCAGAATCTATAATCTCTCTCATCCTGCTCTACCCGTCATCCATGTGTAGTCCATTGCTTCACATATTTATACTAATAAAAGGGTAATATTCTTATTAGACCAGGAGACCTTCTGGATGTTCTTCTGGACAAAGCCATGATGGTGGGGTCAAGGCAGAGGCGGTTAGGGGCAATCAGGCTGGCAGAAGGGGGGCAGTTGAAGCTGAACAGGCTGGTAGGGGGTGAAGTTGGGGGCAGGCTGGTATGTGGGGGCAGTTGGAGCAATCAGGTTGGAAGGGGTGGCAGTTGGGGGCAATCACGCTGCGAGGGGTGGCAGTTGGGAGTGAGCAGGCCAGAACGGGGGCAATTAGGGGTGATCAGGTTGGAAAGGGTGGCAATTGGGGGCGATCAGGCCAGCAGGCAGAGTGGTTATGGGCATCAGGCAGGCAGGCAGGCAGGTGAGTGGTTAGGAGCCAGCAGTCCTGGATTGAGAGATGGATATCCAACTGCTGGTTTAGGCTTGATCCCACAGGGGTCCAACATTGAAGAGGGTGCAGGTCGGGCTGAAGGACAGCTCCCCCCAGCCCCCACCGCCAGGTGCATGAATTTCATGCACCGGGCCACTAGCAACATATTATAACATTAAAATATAATAATATAAGTATCTATTTGTTTAACTTCTTTTCAATGAGGTTTATTTGCCTGGTTTCTCAAGAGAGAAAATTAAAAGGAGAGGCTAAAGGTAGTTTTCTTAAAATAATGTTTTTCTTTCTTTTAAATTTGTAAAATTATTTTAGGAATAGCAACATAAGTGTTTAATTCTCATGCTTTTTAATTTTAAGCTTTTCAAATAATAACTTTTCTGAGAAATGTGATCATGTGTATGTGAAACTGAAACTAAAAGCATTCAAACTGTTTTTGATAAACAACAGATATTCAGGGTCAGTGCAGGTACAGCTACAGATAATCACTCCATCTGCTCCATTGTTGAAACAAATGAGGCCTAGATGTTGCGAAATACTTTCTTTTTTCTGTACATTGGCCATTCACAGCTAAGACTTTCAAAGAGAAATTTGAATTCCTCTGGCTTGACTTTGAGATCATGTAAAGGAGTTTATCTCCAACAAAAGTATTTCCTTGCTTTCTTGTCAATTCAATAGGTTGGAATATTATATTCATTCAAAGAAAGTGGAGGAGGGCTGCCCAATTAAATCTTCCACAGGGTACAGCTGGTTGTGTCTAGGACCATTCAACTGCTACGCTTGCTGTCAGCAGGCTGCCAAACCAACCCTAATGGACTCTCGACCCAATTCAAAGAAAATTATATTTCGTGGAGAGAAGAAGCAGGCCCCTTAAGCTGGTGCTGTTTTTCCCCCACCCAATAGTTAAGTAAATATTTATGTAGCAGTCAGCTTTGTTGCAGTGACAAGCAGCCCTAATCTTAGTGGCTTAAAATTCCAAATTGTATTTCTTGCTTATGCTACATGTTGGTGGCTGCTAGTAGGCAATTCTGTTCATTATGTTTTTTCCTTCTGGAATCCAGGTTTAAGGAACAACATCTGCATGGGGCATGCTGTTCTTGTGGTAGGGGGGAAAGAGCAAGAGGCTGGTAGAGGCACACGATGCTTCTTAGAGTTTTTGTTCTGAAATGACTTTCACTTCCACTCACTTTCCATTGACCCGAACAAGATTGTGACCAACCAGACAATATGGCAAAGCAACATATTTCTTCTATCAGAAGACGTAGTCATTCACTCAGAGAATCTTCTTATAGAGAAAGGAGTGAGTTGTTGAGAACAGCAATGCAATCTACCACAACATATACTTTTCATAAATATGGCAACCCCAAGCAGGCAGGTACGCAAAATGCATACTCCCAAGCCACAACTTCTTCCTATTCTATAATACTCCTTTACATCTTCTTTTCTATCTAAAATGAACTGATAACTTCATTTTAACCTGATTTTTATAGACCCATAAGGAAGAGGAGAGATACAGTGGATCAGGAAGTAGTGAGAATATCACTATACAAGTGATATTTTTCTAGACTCTGTCTAAATTTTGCTTCATTTCCCAATATATTGATACGGAAAATTAATAGGGTTGCAAGCTAAATTGCTTATGCATGAGTTTATTTAGCCAGAGAGTATAAGTCAATTACTGACAACCTGAACATGGAAGAAAACGGGGTGTCTGCAAAAACCCAGTCATATTTGTCACTTTGTAAGTAAACAAAATGTATGGCATGTGGGCTGGATATGTCAACATGTTACTTACTTTGCCTGTAGTTTATTTTTCATATAAGCTAGCATTGCAATGACATGACCTCACAGTGTTCATTCTTTATTTTTTTTTTACTTTTAATTTCTTTATTGATTAAGGTATTACATATGTGTTCTTATCCCCCCACTCATAATTTAAGAAAATTGTGTTTTATCTGTTCTGTAAATATTATTTATAAATATATCCTATCTAATAAAAGAGTAATATGAAAATTAGGCATCACTCCATCACAAAGATGGCTTCCCCCATAGCCACAAGATGGCTGCTCCCAGTCTGGCTCAGCCCCGCCACTGAAGTGGTCAGGTCTGTTAGTCAGGCAGGTGGCGGGGGACGCGGGGGGCCTGAAGGGTGGAACAGGCAATTAGAGGGGGCTGGGAGTCCCCTGCCCAGGCCAGAGGCCTTCGCCAGAGGCCTCGGGCATGGACAAGGGTGGAACTAGTGATCGGAGGGGTATGAGAGTGCCCTATCCAGGCATAAGGCCTAGGCCAGAGGCCTCAGGCCTGGGCAGGGGTAAGGCCAGAGATTGCAGGGGCCTGGGCTCCATTGAGTGAGCAATCTGAGGGGCAGGGGCGGAGCCTGCGATCACAGGGGTCTGGGCACCTGTGGAGCCGGCAAAGCAAGGGTCTTGGGGTCCCCTGCCCAGGCCTGTAGCCTTGGCCAGAGGCTGCCAGTGGGTCAAGGGCAGAGTTGGTGATGGCAGGGGGCAGGATGAGAGCCGGTGATCACAGAGGCCTGGGCTCTGTGAAGCAGATGATAGGAGGGGCTTGGGGGTCTTCTGCCCAGGCAAAAGAGTAATATGCAAATTAACCCTCACTCCATCACAAAGATGGTGGCAGCCAGGCAGCTGTAGCAAGGCAGGAGGCTTGTGTTGCCCCGGCGATGGAGGAAGCCAAGCTTTCCACCTGTCCTGCAGGCCCTGAGCTCCGCTTAAGGCAACAAAGTTTCAATTACAGAAGGTAAATAAACCCAAGATACCTGCTTCCAGACACTGGCTTTGAGTGGGATCAAGGCAACAAAGTTTCAATTATAGAAGTTAAATTAAACTCAGATACCTGCTTCTAGCCCAAGGCCATGGCCAGCCTGAAAATAGCCCTCAGCCCCTTTCCCAGGCTGGCCACACTCCCATGCAATGAGGGTCACCCCTGGGGTGTTTGACCAGCCTGCAAACAGCCATCAGCCCCTCACCCAGGCTGACCAGGTACCCCAGTAGGACACCCTTCAAGGTAAACCAGCTGACCCCCACCTGTGCACCAGGCCTCTGTCTTATATAATAAAAAGGTAATATGCAAAGTGACCCTAACAGCTGAACAACTGGGAATGGCTGGTCCCTATGACACACATTGACCACCAGGGGGCAGATGCTAAATGCAGGAACTGTCCCCTGGTTGTCAGTACACTCCCACTGGGGGAGTTCTGCTCGGCCACAAGCCAGAAGGCTGCCAGTACAATGGTGGATGTGGGAGCCTCTCCTGCCTCCTCAGCAGCACTGAGGATGTCTGACTGCAGCTTAGGCCTACTCCCCGCTGGCAAGTGGACATCCCCTTAGGGCTCCTGGGCTGCCAGTGATGTCTGACTGCCAGCTTAGGCCTGATCCCCCAGAGAGCGGGCCTAAGCCAGCAGGTGAACATCCCCCGAGGGGTCCCAGACTTCGAGAGGGCATAGGCCGGGCTGAGGGATCCCCCCCACAACCAGTGCACAAATTTTTGTGTACTAGGTGTGTGTGTGTATATATATATATATATATGTATACTAGAGGCCCGTTGCAGAAGATTCCTGCAAGAAAAGGACTTCTTTGGGCTATTCCTGCAAGAATAGGGTTTCCTGCAGCCGGAGCAAAGCAGAGAAGGGAGCGAAGCCCGCCCTTCTCTGCTGCCTGGCTCCCTCCCATTTCCACTGCCTCCACTCTGCTCCTGTGTCCGCTGCCTTGGGACACTTCATCAGCGGCTGAGCAGCGAGGCTGAATCGGTGGCCAGAGTAGGCAGATTCAGCCTCACCACTTGCCTTCCCTCCCTGCCGCCTCACTGGCCACCTGCCTGGCCAACAGGCCTGGACACTTCAGTGGTGGGGGTGAGGGGACTGGGCACCGCCATCTTGTGGCTATGGGCGTCACCATCCTTGTGATGGAGTGACGGTTAATTTGCATATTACTCTTTTATTAGATAGGATACACACACACACACACACACACACGCACTAGAGGCCCAGTTCACGAAATTTGTGCATGGGTAGGGTCCCTAGGCTGGGCTGGCAATCAGGGCTGATCAGTGGGACAACTGACAGGGTGATAAGGGGAAGTGGGGGGCCCCCGCTGGTACCCACCTTGGCTGGCCTGAGGCCTTTGGCCTGGGGGTAGCTCCTGCATTGAGCGTTGCCCCCTGGTGATCAGTGCACATCATAGCAACCGGTCATTCCACTGTTTGGTCTATTTCCATATTAGGCTTTTATTGTATAGGACTAGGGGCCCGATGCACAAAATTCATGCACTGGGTGGAGGTCCTCAGCCCAGCCTGCCCCCTCTCACATATTGTGAGCCCTCAGGGGGTGTCCTACTGATGGCTTAGGCCCACTACCTGCTCCCCTTGGGGAGTGGACCTAAGTCACAGTCTGGCCTCTTTTTGTGGGAGGCGACTAGGCTAAATAGGGGAAGCCACCAGCCCCATTACCCCACTGCTGCAGCCACTGCAAGTCACTGCAGCCACCAAGGTGTTTTCATCAACATGGACTCCAGTCCCTTCACCATGAAAAAATGACAACTTTCTTTAGGCATTTTCAAGAATTGTCTTTCATAGGATTTGCCCTTTCTTTCTCTTTCTTTCTTTCTTTCTTTCTTTCTTTCTTTCTTTCTTTCTTTCTTTCTTTCTTTCTTTCTTTCTTTCTTTCTTTCTTCTTTCTTTTCTTTCTTTCTTTCTTTCTTTCTTTCTTTCTTTCTTTCTTTCTTTCTTTCTTTCTTTCTTTCTTTTCTTTCTTTCTTTTCTTTCTTTCTTTTCTTTCTTTTCTTCTCACCTGAGGATATATTTCCATTGATTTTTAGAGAATATGGAAGAGAAGTGAAAAACAGAGAGAAACATCAAAGTGAGAGGAACACTTTGATTGGTTGCCTCCTGCATGAGCCCTGACCTGCACACTTTGTCAGAACTGAGCCCACACCCTGTAGTCAGCAGGCTGTCATTATGCACTGAACCAAGCCAGCTAGAGCAGGATATGACATTTCTTAGCCCTCCAGCAGTGGACCTTCATTTTTTTTCTCCAGGAGTGTGGTGAAAAAACCCTAGATCGCCTTTAGGGATTCTTATTACCCAAGTTACTAAGAATATTACCAGAGGCGTACAGGGAGCTTAGCCAATGAGCAGTCAGAAAAGGTGTTTCCTCTGTAGTTCACTCTTATCACCGGCTCCACCCCTGCTCCTCCAATCCCAGCTCCACCCATCCTCCACCGAGGATGAAGGCCTGGGGAGAAGACCCCAAGCTCCCCCAATTGCCAGCTTCACAGAGCCCAGGACTCTGTGATCACCGGCTCTCATTCTGCCCCCTGCCATCACCGGCTCTGCCTTTGCCCCACTGGCAGCCTCTGGCCAAGGCTGCAGGCCTGGGCAGGGGACCCCCACACCCCTGCTTTGTCGGCTCCACCGGTGCCCAGACCTCTGCAAACGCAGGCTCTGCTCCTACCCCTCTGATCGCTGGCTCTGGGGAGCCCAGGCCCCTGCTATCTCTGGCCTTGTCCCTACCCCTCTGATCCCCAGCTCTGTCCTTGCCCATGCCTGAGGCCTCTGGCAAAGACCTCTGGCCTGGGCAGGGGACTCCCAGCCCCCACCGATCACCTGTTCCACTCCTTGCACCCCCGCCTTCCTCGCCACCTGTCTGGCTAACAGGCCTGAACACTTCAGTGGTGGGGCTTAGCAGGACTCGGTGCAGCCATCTTGTGGCTATGGGCGAGGCCATCTTTGTCACAGAGTGATGCCTAATTTGCATATTACTCTTTTATTATATATTTAGGTATTTAGATCTCAGAGTGGTGGATGGGAGCTTAAAGAAATAATGAATAGTATCTTTTAAAATAGCTATTTTCATTATGAATTTAGTTACAATACTCAGACTTTGTGACCACTTGCTTTGAGCACTGTTGTAGCAGCTTATAGCCCATTCATATAACTATGAGGCATATTTTAATACAGATGGTCCTCGGGTTATGTCGGACTAGGGTTAGGGTTAGGGTTAGGGTTCGGACTCGACATATGTCGTTTCTTGGTTACATCATCCTCTCCCATCTATACTAATAAAGAGCTAATATGCTAATGGTCGATATGCCATAAAGGGTAATGACCAGGTCATTAGCATATTAGTCGGTGCGTTGCTCTAGAGAAGTGGGGAAGGTCATCCTGTGCTGGGGAGGGCAGGGGTGAGAGCCCATAGCGCCCCCCTCATCAGTCCTTCGCCACCCACCACTGGCACTCTGAGTACCCCGTGGCCCACCTGCCAGGGGAAAGAGCACAGCGTAGCAGGTAGGAGGCTTCCATGCTCTCCTCCAGCGCCATGATGGGGAGGAGCCACCGCATTGCTCTGGAGATGGGGTGGAAGCGGGCAGGTGCCCAGAAAGGGCGGGACCAGCCCAAGGCAGCCAGAGGGACTGAAGGCGGGGCCTGAAGTAGCCAGAGAAGGCCGGAGGGTTTGGGGGCTGCGCCAGGTGGGCTGGAGCTCTGCGTGCACAGGTTCCGGTGTCAAGGCAGGGTTGCAGGTGGGTGGTCAGCGCCCGTGCGATGTGGCACGCTAGGCTCCTAATTTATAAAATAGAAAGTTCCATTATTTCGATGTATGTACATATATGTGCTTTATGTTTCTTATTATTTATTTACCACCAGTAAAGGTCAGGAATTGTTACCTTTCTTTTAAATTTTTTTTACTGTTTACTTCATTACTGCTGTGTATGAGCTCCCTGTGAGTGACATAGGTGCTTATGTAGGTGGGTTCTGACTTACAGCAAAAATCGCATTATGTTGTGCCATAGGAACGGATCTCCGATGTAACCTGAGGACCTACTGTAGATGCGTATTTTTCTTGAAAATAATCAAGTTTGTTAAGAGACACTTGCAAGGGAGTGGGAGTCTCCTAACTGCCCATGTCTGGATGCATATGAAACGCAGGGATGCAAAGTGTGTTCCAGACCATGTGTTGTAGACTCCGTAGGCTAGCCTTTGATGAATGTGGAAGGGGACTTCTTAATAAATGACCTATTCAGATATGCTTAAAACTTTCCGGGCAGTTCGGTATGGATGTGAGTGAGGCTGAACACTGTCAGAGAAAGGAAACAGCTGGAAAAAAGGCATTAAGTAGAAAGGCCTTATTTTTGGATAGACTGTCCTTAAGACTTCTTACCTATTAAGATTCTTATTCTCTTCTCTCATAGCATTATTACTGGAAAGGACTAGAAATTTATACTTTAAAAAGAAAAGCACTTCTCAGTTATGGTTTTGGTTTTCATCACAATTCCCGTCCACCCCCCGCCCAGCAGTTTGCAGAAATGGAAATGCATTTAGTCACGTCTCTTTATTCTGTCCCTAGCTGCCTAGCTTTAGAAGGCCTTTTTGCCTGTGTCTTTCTACTTCTTGTGTGATACAATTATTTTTTAGATCTTTATTTCTCTTCTGTTCAAAGTTCTCTTTTAGTTCTTGGAAAGATTACGACATTATTCACCTTATGTTTGTCAATGAGGAATGGTAAGTTTGTTCACCCACCTAAATGATTCACTTTTAAGCAAGTTTACTCATCAGACATTTGTTTGAAATGTGCACAAGTTGTTTTTATTTAATGGTTAAACACATTTCCTCTTAGCATAGATATCTCCCTGGGTGTTTATAGCTTTTGATTGTACAGTGAGGACTTGGTGCTAAAATATTAAGTTGCATCAACATTTTCTAAAAACAAAAATTATAAGGATACCTTTTAAAATATGCAGGAAAGGAGAATCTTTGGCACTGGCATTTTTATGAACCACTGGAGTCATTCAGACACCATTAAACAGCAAATGGCCCATTTAAAAATCCAGCTGTCTATTTAATAAGCAGGGATACAGATTAGAGTCTCAAAGTTTGGGATTTGAATTCAGCAGACCTGAGAATCCCAGCACCCAGGACCAATATATACAAAGTGTGAGATGTTTAAGGAATCTATATATATAAAAGCCAAGCAACCATAATGCCAAATGACTAGAACAACTGGTTGTTATAACGACTGGTTGCTATGATGTGCACTGTGGCAGGCCAACTGGCCCAATCAGGGGGTGGCCCCTCTCCCCGCTGACCCCATCAAGGTGGGGCAGCCAGATCCCACCCATGCACGAATTCATGCACCGGGCCTCTAGTATATTTATAAGCTTCAAGTTTTTCTTTTTTTTTAAATCTATAAGGTACAGATAATGATATCATTTACCTATGATTATATTAAGGATTAAATAAGATGATATATTAAAAACTGGTTATTATACTTGGCATAGAATAAACAATCAGTAAGTGGTATTTGTTTTTATTTTTTAATTTTTAATAAATGGTATTTGCAAGTATTTTTTATGTTGATTCTAATTTAATAAACATTAAGGGTCAGCCTAAGGGTAATATAGCAAAGAATAATTTAAAATTTCCCTAAATCTGCTCATACAGATACCTAGGGTTATTAAAGTCAATGTGTATTTTTAAGTAATAAACATGTTCAAATATTTTCATATCTGTAATGGTAAGGACTGTATTGATTTTCAAAGAGGAATAATATGAAAATACTGATTAGATTCAGATTGCTAAATGTTAAACAGTGATTACACAATAAAAGTGTGAAGAAGTATTAGTATAACATACAAAATGTATTAGCACTCTTTGGCCTGAAGAAGGTATGGCTGAGGGCTTAGACCTCTCAGAATCCTAGACAGTTAGGTTTGAGGTATGGGTCCCCAAAGCCCAGGTCCAAATCTTTGGCTCTAATTGCTTTCTTATCACCCACATGACACATGGACTTTAGAGGTGCTTTCCAGCAAGAGAGAGGGCACAACATGACTCTACCCACCTAGCCAGCACTGGAGGGAAGATGATTAAGAAAAAGCATAGTAGGTCCCCTTGTCACATTGTGTCCCTGCCCTAGAGAACTTGACCCAATGCCTTGCAATCTGATGCATTGAATTGACAACTTTTCTTCCCTTTTGTGCGAGTGTGTGTGTGTGTCTGTGAGAGGTTTAAATGTGTGAACAGACTGTATGTGGTGAGAGTATATATGAATGTCATGTGCATGAAATTTTTATGTGAGTGGTATTTGTATGAGTATGTTTTGTGTATTTGTGAGGTGTTTATGGGGTGTATATGAGGTGTGTAAATGAGTTTTTTCTGTGTGTTTATGAGCTGAGTGTTAGGTGTGTATGTGTCTACTATTTGTATATGTCTACTGTATGTCTACGTGTGTGTATGTGTATTATCTATGTATATGTGTAGATTGAGTCAATGGTTCAACTGTTGTGTCTGTCCTATGAGAGATGGAATGTAGAAAGGCAAGGCAAGAATAGATTGAGCAAATAGATATAACTGGGAGTTTTTATTTTACTAGAGCAATTCTAACTGAAAGTGTTCTGGATTTGAACTTTGGAGTCTTGGAGTCAAGTTCTACCCAGCTTTGTAACTAGTTAATTTAATATTTAAAAGCAGCTTAGACTGTTGAATGTTAGTTTTCTTTTCTCTGGAAGAAGAAAAATTTTAACTAATTAACACTATGAGGCTTAAATGAGTAATGTTCAGGTTGAAGTTGCTGATAAAATGTAAAATACTACATAAAAGTAAAATATTGACTATTTTATTAATAGTGGCATTGTTTTCCCAATATATTTTATATTGAAATTTAAAAACAACAATATAACATGCAGGATGTTATAATAAAAAAAATCTATCACTATGTGTTTCTATTGTCAAGGAATTTTTAAAGTCAATTTTTATTGATAATCTGTGGAATGTTGTATAAAGAAGAAAGACTTAAGCTGTTATAATTTCATGTCTAGTGAATATCTGGGCTATTAAGCACCTGCAGTGTTAACTCATGAAACAACCAAGGCCATTTTAACTAGGACATTTGAACTAAGATGTGGGGTGACAAACTGTTCTATGTTAGAAGAATAAAGCATTGACTTTTTCAGATATTTTTTTTTTAGCTCTATGGGAATGAATGAAAATTATATAGAATAGACCCATTTCTCAATTGGTTAAACATAGGGTTACCATGCAATCCAGTAATTCTGCTCCTAGGTATATGCCCCAAACAACTGAAAACACATGTCCTCACAAAAACATGTAAATGACTGTTGTAGACGCATTATTTCTAATAGCCTCAAAGTAGAAATAATCCAAATGTTAATTAACTGATGAATGGATAAACAAATGTGGTATATTCAAACAATGGAGTATTAGTTGACATCAAAAAGTTACTCAGTTTAATACATACTATTACATGGATATACCTTGAAAACATGCTTAGTCAAAGAAGCTAGAACAGCACAAGGCATATTACCTGATTTGATTTATATGAAAGGTCCCTAATAGACATATCCATACAGTCAGAGAGTGTGTTAGTGGTTACCTTGGGTGGGGAAGGTGGGGCATGGTGTATTGGAGCTTGACAGTTAAGTGGTGAGTGTCTTATTTTTGAGGGTAATAAAAGATGTTATGATATTATGGTGATGAGTGTAGAACTCTGAATATACAAAAAAAAAACCATTGACATAACCGATGGGTGACTTCTGTGGTATTTGAATTATATCTTGATAAAACTGTTAAAATACAGAACAATTTTCCTAAGTAGTGAACACTCCCCATTCATTGTACCAATAGTTCTGGGAGGAGCTAGTCATGACCTCCCTTGATACAAACACAGACAGGATAAGGCAGTTACACTAACAAAGCATTCCAAGCCACAGAGTCTGCCTGTAAGCTGATACCATTGTCAAGTATGAATGACCAGCAGTGAGGAATACATGAACCAGCCTCAATATTGTAATAAATGTCAATAAAATCTGGAGCCAGCAGGCACGCAGAAATGCTTGCTGTGTGAAGCGTCGTTCTCTTTTCTTCTCTCTCATTCTCTGACCCTTTTTCTTCCCTCTCTTTCTTCCCTCTTCCTCTCCATTTCTCTCCAATTTCCTCCATAGATTGTTATTGTGATAAATTAATGTATAATTCTCATTGAATGTACATTTGAAGTAACTCTTTCCTTTGCTTCCATGATTTTGAGGTATTTTCTTAGACAAGACTAGGACTGGGAGAAGTGCAGCGCTGTGGAAGGAATCCTCCGTGGCCTGATTGCTGATAGGATGAATTTTACGTAGGAATTACCTCATTCTTTCCTGTTTCTGTGACTTTTGGCTGCATCTCTAGTCCTACAGAGCCTTCTTAGATTCTTCCCATATCCATCTCACTCCCCTTCCGCATACAAATATCACATTCACCATGGTTTTAGATCTCTTGGGAACAGAATGTATACTCCTATTATAATCTCACATATAACCACTGCAGTTTCAAACTTGTTTTGCCTAACATTTAACTGAATAATAGTCAGCTTACTATGCAGATATGTGAACCTAAACAATAGATGTATTTTATTAGCTTCAGTTTTGAAATGTGGGATAATATTTTCTAGTTTTAAAAATGGATATTTCTATAAAGCGTCTTTTTTTTGCATTGAAATGTTTCTGGATTGTGATACTTCAAATCTAATAACTATCATTAAATATCCATGAAATTGTTTTGAATAAGCAGAGTCAGATAATTGCTGTTTGTGCATTGTGTGCTATCTAAGATAGCTTCCTCAGCAGGAGGAGAGAGGCACCAGCTTACCAAAGAAGACAATTCAACATCTCTTGGTTGTCAGTCCTCCTGCATTTATAGTTCTGACAGTTTCCACGACAGAAGTTTTTAAAACATGACTATACAATCAGGTCTGAATTGCTGTATTTAAATGAGTGTTTTCTGGTCTCAGTTAATGGAAATGTTGATATTTGAAGAAAGAGTCACAGTTTTATTATTGAGTCACAGTTTTATTATTGCTGCGCTGGGGGAAAAATAGGTAGACAATAAAGTCCTGAGATGTCTAGTAGAGAAATAAAACAATCATAATGAAGTTACAAAGACCATAGCATCTTACCTATGCTAACATTGATGTCTATTTTAAATAGGTATCAACATTAGTTAGAGACATTCATATGCTTTGCAGAAGGTTCTTTTTGCTCATCATTACATACTCTTGAGTATACAACACAAACATTGTGCAAAGAATCTGGTCTGGTACCTGTGAATGCTTATGTGGCATATAAATGGAGCTGTACATAAGAGAAATTATGGAGAATTTTGAAATGTTTCTAGGGTTCATTTTTAGTGGATTAATTTAAATAGTAAACACATGTAAAGAATGAATGATGGCTGGTTGGATGTGGTTCAGTGATTGAGCATCCACTCAGGAACCAAAAGGTCACTGGTTTGATTCCCTGTCAGGGTACAGGCTTGATCCCCAGTAGGGGCGTGCAGAAGGCAGCCAACTGATGATGTTTCCCTCTCATCATTGATGTTCCTATCTCCCTCTTTGTCTCCACTACTTTCTCTCTAAAAATCAATGAAAACATATTTTTTTAAAAAAATGAGTATTTAGAAGCAGGGACTAACTGTGTACCTTCAGCATTCTAATTGTTCGGTTCATAATTAGTTTTCCTGAGAAGCAAACTCTGAGAAAGAGATTCTTGGGACGATCACTTATAACAGGGATGGGAAGAAAGCAGAATCAGAAGAAGAGGAAGAAGAAAACATTGGTCTGCATCACAGCCTCAAAGAGGGCCTCCGCAGAGCACCTCGAAGCTGGTGTGGTCCTTCAGAGCTGTCCTAAACAACCCTGGAGCTGGGCCTTGGCACCCTCACGTTGACTTGATATTAGATGCTCCACAAGGTTGCCCTCCTAAGCTGAGGCAATTTGCAAAAAGGGTTGACATCTGAGAGCACTTCCTGAACCAAGGGCAACGAGCCATTCATTCTTGAAAGGGTTGTTATCACCATAGGACCCACTATAAATGATGAGATATTTTGGCATCAGCAGGCATTGAGAAATGCCTAAGGCTTTTCTGTAACTAAAAGAATGATTGTTTTATTAACAACCATTTAGGCTTAACAAAAATAAAAAATATTTTACTTTTTCCAAATATATTTTTATTGATTTCAGAGAGGAAGGGAGAAGGAAAGAAAGAAGCATCAGTGATGAGAGAGAATCACTGATTGGTTGCCTCCTGCATGCCCTGACCTGGAATGGAACTGAGAACTCCTGGTTCATAGGTCAATGCTAAGCACTTAGAAGCACCAGCCAGGCCAAAAAGGAAAAAATGTTTTAAGTTGAACCATTCTTCTAATCCAGTCATCTTAGTTCTAAAAACATGTGAATAAAAATTAATCCATGTTAATCAAATTAATCGAATTTGAAAATGAGAGAAAAAGTACCGGATTTTGTTCCTCTTTGAAATTACATGTCTGCAGTGTTCACTTGACTGTATTTTTCTTGTAAAAACCTGCTGTACAGTGAAAACAAATTCCGTTTATTTTGTCTTAGAAATTAAGAATGATGTTCTTCATCTAAACAGTTCTTTAAAAGAAACTGTAGCATAATCAACATTTTCTAACCCAATGGTCACTTTTTTGTTTCTCAAAGTGATTATTTTAAATTATTGTTTTATATAAGAATAAAACTCTTTTCCTTATTCATGCAACAAATTTTGCCTGATAGATGCCAAGTAGGTGACACATATATACGCCATTTCTAGGATTAATGCCACTTTTGTTATTTAGTAACTGCCTTCCTGGATCCTCATGAAGATACTACTCCTATTTTAGGAATAGTTTTTCCATCCTTGTCTTTGGTTTCCTATCTCAATTCTATCATCTCTTCTTTAAATATTACACTCCCTAATCATTTTAAAATCCTGCCTCCAGAGGTAATCTATGTTGCTTTTCTAATCTTCTAGCTTCCCATTGCTGATCCTTTCAATTCCTCCTATTGGCTCCCTTTTGCTTTCCTAACCTAATTTCAAATTATTTATCCTTATCTGAAAGGTCACTCTCACATCTTTTTCCTTATTACCTCTGATTCCTCCCTTTGCTCATGCTGCTACATGCAAGCACATTTCCAAAGTATGAGTATGCTTTGGGTTTATATTATACTTTTCCCTTGAAGAGCTTTAATCTTTCCCTCATATCTTCTCAGAGAAGAAAGTTTGTGAGCCATAATTTGAAATTTGTTAGTGCAGTTGTAAAATCCTGTGTTTTATGTACAACATCCTCTATACTGACCTCTCTGTCCCTTTGCCTCACATTTAGTATTCACCTTTAGCTCCCTAAGGATGTTCCTTAGACAGATGCGCTATTATCAGGTTGTGTCCTCTATACTAGCAAGAAATTATCTATATATATATAAAAGCCCAGCAACCAGAATGGTGGAACGACCAGAACAACTGGTGGCTATGATGCTCACTGTGGCAGCCTTTTCTGGGCTCCAATTGGCCCCCCAGCTGGCCCAGCCCCCTGATCATCCCCCAAAATCCTGATCAGGGGTGGGGCCAGCAGGCCAACCACCTGCAGCCCCTCCCCACCAGCTGGCCCCACTCCTGATCAGCCCCCCCACCCCGATTGGCCCCCTCACCCTGGTCGGGGGTGGGGTCGGCTGGCCAACCTCCCACAGCCCCTCTCCACCCCCAACCCCCCGCTTGCTTGTCCCATTTGGGTGGGCTGGCCTAACCCCACCCATGCAGGAATTCATGTAACTGGTCTCTAGGTCTTAATAAATCATGGAACCACAGAATCTAAGTGTAGACAGTGATTCCCCACATACAAGAATTGAAGTTCCCACTCAGTGTACTGTTCCATCTCAGAACATTCAGATACTTTGGAATCTCCTTTTTAGGAGAGTGAAGCAACTTACAAAGACAAACTCTTGCTTCATTGCAAAAGACTCATTTTGGGAAACTATTATTTGTGCTGAAGTCTGATTCTCTACCACCTCCTTCTCTTGGTATGTGGCATGTCACTGGAAAGTTACAAAATAATTCTAATAATCTCTCTTTGCCTTGAAAATATAACAGAACCCATCCCTACTCTCCTCCATTAAACCTTTTCTGTTTAGAGTTAGATGTTCAAGTTGCTTCAGTAATTCCTCTGGTGGAAGGCTTTTTGAGAATTTTCACATTCTTGTCTTGCTGTACCTCTGATATAAAACTTGGTCAGAAAACTTCACAAGAAGGCTTGCTGTCAGTGTTGGTCCAAATGTTGCAATCACTTCTTATGTTCGTCATTGTTATTCCATAGCCTTAAAATAAATTAATAATCTTCTCTATTTTTTAACTTAAATTCTTTATTTAAAGTATTACATAAGTCTCCTTTTTCCCTATTGACCTCTCCCCAGCCACTCACACCCCCCAGCAGATGCATGCATATAAGTCCTTTGGTTGATCTCTTACCCTCCCCCCTGCCTTCCCTCGTAGGTTGAACGGTCTATTCAATTCGTCTATGACTCTGCCTCTATTTTTGTTTATCAGTTTATGTTGTTCATTATATCTCAGAAATGAGTGAGATCATGTGACATTTATCTTTCTCTGACTAGATTATTTCACTTAGCATCATGCTCTCCAGGTCCATCTATGCTGTTGCAAATGGTAAGAACTCCTTCTTTTTTATAGCAGCATGTATTCCATTGTGTAGATGTACCACAGTTTTTTAATCCACTTGTCTGCTGATGGGCTCTTAGGCTCTTTCCAAATCTTAGCTAAGGTGAATTGTGCTGCTATGAACATAGGGGTGCATATGATTGATGCATCCCTTTCTGATTGATGTTTCTAGTTTCTTGGGATATATTCCTAGAAGTGGGATCACTGGGTCAAATGGAAGTTCCATTTTTAGTTTTTTGAGGAAACTCCATACTGTTCTCCACAGTGGCTGCACCAGTCTGCATTCCCACCAGCAGTGCATGAGGGTTCCTTTTTCTCTGCAACCTTGCCAGCACTTGTCATTTGTTGATTTGTTGATGATAGCCATTCTGACAGGTGTGAGTTGATACCGCATTGTCATTTTGCTTTGCCATATCTTGGATAATTAGTGACTTTGGGCATGTTTTCATATGTCTCTTGGCCTTCCTTCTGTCTTCTTTTGAAAAGTATCTATTTAGATCCATTGCCCATTTTTTGATTGGGTTGTTTATCTTCCTTTTGTTAAGTTGTATGAGTTCCCTGTAAAAGTTGGAGATTAAACCCTTATTGGTGATAACATTGGCAAATATGTTCTCCCATGCAGTGGGCTTTCTTGTTGTTTTGTTGATGATTTCTTTTGCTGTGCAGAAGTTTTTTATTTTGATGTAGTCCCATTTGTTTATTTTCTCCTTAGTTTCCATTTCACATAGACTTGTGGTGTCTGCAGCTCTGGTCACACGTATGTCACAGTATGGACTCAAGCCTTGTACCTTCGTGCTGCAGTGCCCTGTGGACTGGCACCATGGTCATCAGAAGTGTTCCTGGGAGCTATGCCTAGACCAGGACAGCTAGAAATACCCTAAGGATATGTGGAAGAGACTGAGAACTACCAAATAATCCCACCAAACTAAAACTAAATGCATTTTTAAAAAATATATTTTTATTGATTTTTTACAGAGAAGAAGGGAGAGGGACAGAGAGTTAGAAACATTGATCAACTGCCTCCTACACACCCCCTACTGGGGATGTGCCCACATCCCAGGTACATGCCCTTGACCGGAACTGAACCTGGGACCCTTCAGTCCCCAGGCCGACACTCCATCCACTGAGCCAAACTGGTCAAGGCTAAATGCATATTTAAAAAAAAAATTATATATATATATATATATATATTATTGATTTCAGAGAGGAAGGAGAGAGAAATAGAAATATCAATGATGAGAGAGAATCATTGATGAGCTGCCTCCTGCAAGCCCCCTACTGGGAATGGACCAGCAAACCATGCATATGCCCTGACTTGGAATCGAACTGCGACCTCCTGGTTCATAGGTCGATACTCAAGCACTGACCTACACCAGCCAGGCAAACACATCTTTAATTCAACTTCTAATTATCCAAATCCCCAAAAGGCACACAGTAACTTCTATGCCACTCAACCTTAGGGAAAGTGTCAGTGAGTAGACAAAACCAGTAAGTAGAGATTGGTCTTAAACTACTACAATTAAAATATCTTAACTTTTACAAGCACTTTAACCAAGGACTCGAGCTACTTCCAGTGCCTTAGAAAGAAGCCCCTTTCCTAGCTTCATGATAGACCCAAATCTATGGATGAGAGGACAATTTCTAGACTGTAGAAAATCATTTTGCCTAAGGAAACTAAGAAGTTGGCCTTGTAGTGGTACAAAAATAGTTCTATTTTTCCTAGAAATTTAGCCACCATTTCTCAGATATTTCATAAAAGTTCTTTTTATGATGCATTCTCCTCTAGAAGTTTCTTGATGGCCAATATTTCACAAATTACACTACTTCTTTTAATCACCCTAGTCACTTAAATAGCACAGTTTCTGTGAGGTGAATAAGCTTGGCTCCAGTAAACTTTAAATGTTCATTTGTTTCCTAGTATTGTGACCTAAATAGAAAGAAAAGAAGTAATACCTGTCATGTAAAATGTTCCCTGTGGTTTATTTTAAAGCACCAAGTGGAATTGTGTGATAACGGGATGAAACCTCAATTCAGTGACTAGAATATACTATTTATGACCTGGATTGTCCTTTAGGTTTTTCAGTATAATCCTCAAGAAGCTGAGAATTCACCACTGACTGATTAAAACATGCACACAGGTACATAAGGAGTAAAAATTCCATAAGCTCACATATTAATAGGTAGGGTAGTTTATCTGAAAAACCTGAAAAAAATAGTGCTGAGAACCTTTGGACCAAGTTTCAGTATAAATGAGTATGTTTTTATAGTTCTCTCTCAATGTAGAAATTTCAAGTGAAAAATGCATGACTGTGGGACCATAATTCAAGAACAATCTGCAAAGCAAATATGGAGGCACTAATTTTGTTGTATTAGCAACCCACATATTGTAACACTGGGCTTGTTTCTATTATTCTGGCTAAAGATGAGTCAGGAACCTCTGATACAGCCAGAGTGTAAAACAGAGAAATCCTAGAAGTTTGACCAGTTAACTGTAGATCAATAATATATTACTTAGACCAATGCAATACCCAAAGTACCCACTATTGACTGTCAATATACCATTTTACCTCAAACACTTAGGTTGAGTGCAGCCAATATGGATAAATTTGTCCTGCTGATAATTTGCTGATTCAGGGAACATGGAATATCCAGCTTCAATCTAGACATAGTTCAGGCCAGCCCCATGTGTTAAATAGTCAGATACCTCTCCTATTTTCTTACAAATGTCCTAGTTCAAGAACAGCTGTTAATGTTCAGTTAAACCAAGGCATTTTTCTAAATTCTCTGTACTCTACCATGCATCATTGCATCTATGTTGTCATGAAATACTTTCCTTCTTGGAAATAATAATATTTAGGTATCATCTAAAGACACTAGGCATTATCAGTAATATGGAGGGCAAACTCTATTCTATGGCCTTCTGTGTTATTAGGGATTTATGATTTCTTAGACTGGTAAGTCATGATCAAATAGTCACATGTTAGGAAAACTTTGACCCCATAGGGAAAACCACTAAGATTTTTCAAAATAATTTGCTACATATGGATTCAAAATATATAGGCGTTTTGGTAGCATCCTTGCCTGCTTTCTTAGGGTGTCATTGGATAACATGAAGAGATACAGATAGAAATGTAAACTGATGCCACATTGTGTTATGCATACAAAAAGAGTTAGTTTTACCAATATCCTGTCCCATCAGTCCATTTTTAATCATATTTTTTTCTTTACAAAATTATTTTAAGAACGTCACTAAGATAAAACCGTATGTAATATATTGCACATATTTTAGAACACCATCTGGCAAATTTTGATATATGTGTACACACTTGTGAGGATATTATCAAAATCAAGAAAACAAATACAGCAATCATTCCTGAAAGCTTTCTTTTTCCAGTTTGTCATCTCTCACTCCCACCCTTTCCTAGAAACCCCTTCTTCCCAAGCTGATCGGTGCTCAGCTCAAAACTCAGGGGAGCCAGTGCCCATGTGCCTGCTGCTCTCTCCTGGGTCAGCTGCTTAGCAAACTCTGCCTGCCTTGATCGCCGCAGATTCTCAGTTCCATCTCTTCCATTCATGGACACTATGAGGCCCTGGATGGGTTCCCCCTTTCCTATGCTGATGTCTGAAAGCTCTCTCCAGGCACAAAGCTAGGGGAATCACAGGCCTCACCTAAGGCATTTTCCTTGTCTCCACTCACTGTGCTGGCACCCTGTTGCCTAATGTCTAAAAATGTTTGTTTCACATATTGTGTCTAGTTTTGCAATTTTTTCATGAGGGAGTATAAACCTGACCCTTTTACTCCATCTTTTCAGGAAACAGACATATCCCTCCCATTGACCATCTATATTTGTCTGTGATGGTCAGCATTTGAAAAGAAGTACATTTAAGAGATTGACTTTTTTATGCTAAGTGTTGTTTTTATTATATTGACTTTACTTAACCAAGGATATTTATTAGAAGTATTTTGCTATATAAATTAGAAAAGAGAATTGCCAAAAACATTAGAAAAAATTCAGGTTAACAAAAAATAGTTAAAAGGATTACTTATAACTATGGAATAACTGTCATCATTTTTGTAGTATATGTCTTAGACTTATTTTAGCCAAATGTTTACAGAGATAGTGAAAACTATATACATTCTGTACAAAAATATTAGACATACTACTATTTAAATGAAAATATTTTAAATAATAAAAATAGTATTTCTCAGTTTAAAAATATATGTGTGAAATGAAATTACTGTCCTTTTACTCCCACCCTCAGAGAGAACGTCTGTTCAATGCCTTAGTTTTTTCCAGAGTTGTTTTTATCCATAAACAAACACACTAGAAGTATTTTTCCATAAAAAATAAATCATTCTTGCCCTAACTGGTTTGACTCAGTGGATAGAGCATCAGCCTGCGGACTGAAAGGTCCCAGGTTTGATTCCCGTCATGTACCTTGATTGTGGGCACATCCACAGTGGGAGGTGTGCAGGAGGCAGCTGATCGATGTTTCTAACTCTCTATCCCTCTCCCTTACTCTCTATAAAAAATCAATTACATATATATATATATATATATATATATATATATATATATATATGGCCCGGTGCACAAAAATTTGTGCACTCGGAGGGTGGGGGTCCCTCAGCCCGGCCTGTGCCCTCTTGCAGTCTGGGACACCTCGGGGGGGATGTCCACATGCTGGCATGCCTGGCCAGCCTGGGTGAGGGGCTCAGAGCCATTTTCAGGCTGCCCACAGCCCCTTCAGGGTTCGTGCACTGGGGGGTGGGAAGGCTGGTGAATGCAGGCCTGGACGTTTCCCACTGGAGGGCCCATGATTGCACACACCTGGTGGGCCCACACCACTGAGGGGACACACCTGGCGCAGAGCTGGGGGGTGAGCCAGGGGCGGACGCTGGTGCAGGATCCCTCGGTGGGGCCCTGCTGCTGAGCAAACACACCCGGGGTGGAGCTGGGCAGTGAACTGGCTTCAGATTCTCCGCACTGTGCAGCAGACGCTCCCGCATGCCCTTTGGAGGCCCCTGGGGGGCAGATGAAGGTAGCGAACCCTGGACTGGTGTTCCTGGATACCCTGCGGAGGCCCCCAGGGCAAAGCCAGGCAGTGGACCCAGGACAGGCATTCCTGGATGTCCCGCAGAGGTCCCCAGGGGGCAAAGCCAGGCAGCAGACCCAGGACGGCTGCTCCTGCACACCCTGCAGAGGCCCCGTGCTCCTGCATGCCCCAGGGAGGGCCCCAGGGGGTGGAGCCTGGCAGTGGACATGGGACAGGTGCTCCTGGATACCCCTCGGAGGCTCCCGGGGGCGGAGCTAGGCAGAAGACCCAGGACAGCTGCTACTAGACGCCCCGAGGAGGCCCCAGGCCGGACCCCCCCCCCTACTGAGCTGACACATCTGGCACAGCTATGCCGGCTGGCCGTGGAGGCTCCCAGTGCAGAGCCGCCCTGCCAGCGTTCATCTTGGCTGGGTTAATTTGCATACAGCTGCTCTGATTGGCTGGTGGGCGTGGCTGTGAGCAGAGGCTCAGCCAGCCTAGGCAGGCAGTTGCAATAGAAGCCTTTGGTTTGCTCTAGCTCCATGGCTGTTGGCCTCCATCTTGGCTGGGTTAATTTGCATACAGCCACTGATTGGCTGGTGGTAACAGTCAATTTGCATGTTTCTCTTTTATTATATTATATATATATATATATATATATATATAATAAATCATTCTGTAATATTTTCTTTTCTCATTTCCTCTTCTTCTTTGCACCTTAATCCATTCAAATAAATGTAACCATTTAAATGGCCTCCAGTGATTCCATCACATGCATGAAATATGACAAAGTTGACCAGTTTGCTAATGTTGCCCCTAAGTTGTTGACATTATTAACTTGTTTATTTCCTTAGTATAAATTCTAGATTAAAAGTAATGTACATTTAACATTAAAATAGTTATAGCCAGATTACACTCCAAGAATCTATACTTTTTACCAGAAATATATTAGTGTCTGCTTTTAAAAACCCATTCTAACCCCAAGTATTACTTTGTCTTTTAAATCTTTGCCAAAAAGATCAATGAAAGTAAATGACTCTATTATTTTAATTGTCCCTTTTTATTATTGTTAGACTTGAACTTGTTTATCAGCCATATTGGGGAATAGACATTCTCTGCCTATGAACTTGATTTTATATTGGCATGTTCATCTAATCTAATAAAAGTGTAATATTGAAATTGACCATTTCTCTGGGATGCCTAAGCCATGCCCACCAGCCATTCAGAGAGTCTGTATGCAAATTAACTCAGCCAAGATGGAGGCCAACCACCACGGAACTAGATCAAACAGGAGGCTTCCATTGCATTAGGAATAAACTGTCTGCCTAGGCCGGCTGGGCCTCTCTCTGCTCAAGGCAACATAGTTGCAATTATAGAAGCCACAGAACTGAAGCAAACAGGAGGCTTCCATTGCACCAGCGATGGAGGAAACCGTCTGCCTAGGCCAGCTGGGCCTCTACTAAGGCAGCATTGTTTCAATTATAGAAGCCAGGAAGCTGAAGCAAATAGGAAGCTTTGTTACCTGCCTAGGCCTGGCTTAAAGCAACAGTGTTTCAATTATAGATAAATAAACCCCAGAAACCTGATTCCAGCCAGCTTTGCTGGGATGTTGGGTCAGTGGGAGCTGTGGACAGACGGAAAGCCTGAAAACGGCCCTCAACCCTGCACCCAGGCTTGTCACACCCCAATGGGGTAAGGGTCCACACTGGGGGGGCTTGGCCAGCCTGAAAACAGCCATCAGCCCCTCACCCATGCTGGCCAGGCACGCCAGCAGGTGGACATTCCCTGAGGGGTTCCAGACTGTGAGAGGGCACAGGCCGGGCTAAGGGACCTCCTGAGTGCACAAATTTTTGTGCACCAGGCCCCTAGTCTTTTACATTACCTAATTTGTAACAAGTCATCTTAAAGGTTTCCTTCTCCCCAAATCATTTTATAAGATTTTAAGGAATCATTTTTATGAACTTTATTAAAACAAAATTGAAATCATTAAAAAAAATCGGAGAGGATTTGATGTCTGAATATGGTGTGCATCAATGGTTGTCTGCAAAGGGAGGATGGAGGCAAAAGAAAGGATGGTCTCAGAAGGAACACGAGGAGTCTTTTGAGAGTGATTGATACATTCATTACCTTGCTTGTGGTGGTGTTTTCATGGATATTTACATATGTCAAAACCTGTGAAGTTATACACTTTAAATATGTGTGTTTTATTGTATTTCAATCATAGCTCAATAAAGCTGGTATTTCAAAAAAATGGCACCAAGCTTTCAATAAAAAGCTTTCAGCCAAAAGTAAAAATTGCGTTTGATAAAAATATTTTTCATGTTATGTTGATTAGATTTCTCCTGTCACAGTTACAAGGGCTTTTTAAAATAAATTGAGAAGTCAAGAAAGGTACTTTCATCCTAGAAATTAAGGAAACTGAACCAGTAAAAGAAGTGATTCCAAATCAGATTAAGTAAAAACAAACAAACAAACAAAAAAACCTAAAAAACAAATATTACTTTTGAGAGATATTATATGGGAATTGCAGTCTATCAATCCCTGGGAAAGAAGAGAATGTAGAAAAGAAAGACATATTAGGATTGCTTGAAACCTGAGCCATGTAGTTAAAGAATAATAATGGCTTTATGGTAAATTTTTAGAGTTCTCAGTATTGAGAAAAAGATACACTTAAAAATGTTTTCTTTAGTACAAGAGGTGACTTTTAAAAAATATTTTTATTGATTTCATAGAGGAAGGGAGAGGGAGAAAGAGACAGAAACATCAATGAAGAGAATCATTGATTGGCTGCCTCCTATACACCCTCTAATGGGGATGGAGCCCATAATCCGAGCATGTGCCATGACTGGGAATCAAACCATGACTTCCTAGTTCATAGATTGATGCTCAACCACTGAGCCAAACCATCTGGGCTAGGTGACATTTTTAAATTGAGTTTTAGAGAGAGAGCAAGGGAGAGGGAGAGAAAGAGAAATATAGATGTGATGTGAGGCTGAAACCTCAGTAGGTTGCCTCCTGCAAGCCCCCTACCAGGGATCTGAGCCTGAAACTTGGATAAGTGCCCTGGCTGGGAATCTGACAAGCAATCTTTTGGCGTCTGACATGATGCCCAACCAACTGAACCATGCAGCCAGGGCAAGAGGGCACATTTTAATGATTCCAAAATGAAGCATGACTTGGTTGCACCCACACTTACCAGGCAGAATTTATGATTTATGGGGTCAAAGATGACTAAAGAATGTAGTAGAAGGAAAATATACCAAGAAACAGACACAGGCAGTGAGTCAATTAGGACTTACGCTCTGTTCCACTGGGGCAGCAAGCTGATCTTGAGAGTAGGGACTGCCTGAAAGTATTGGGCACTGGCTCAGACATAGCACAAAGGCACTATTATAAATTTTCATGAAAGGACTTGAAACTTTCTTTGTTATTACAATGAGATATATTTTGAATTAGCACCTTAAATCAAAATATCTTGGTTAGAAGAAGGAGGAGGAGAACAAGAAAGAGAAGAAAGAGGCAGTAAAGAAAAAAAATGGATGCAGTTGAAAGATAGGGAGAACTCTGGCATTGGAAACTTTGAACCTTGGAGTCCAGGGTTCAAGTTCCAACTTTGACATTTATTAGTATGAAAAAAAATTTTGTTTAGCTTTTTAGAACCTCAGTTACCTGAGACCCATGGTAATAAAAACCTACATACCATCTAAGGCTATGGTAAAAATCAAATGTCTTAATACATGTGTAAATATTTTTCAAAATATGTCAAAAACTTTCTAATAACATTTGTTAATTCCAGATGTTCTATGGTGTTTAAACTACAGTACTTTTTATTTCCTCAATTGGTATTCCTTATAATAAGATTCACATTATCTTTAAGATTGAGGTGTAAATGCTATAAATAAATAAGCAAGCTATTGCATCAAATTCAGTAACTTCAGACAATAACCAAAGATACTTTCCTGAGTCATCCCCACCCCACTGCACACACATTTTATCTTTAAAATTCGAAGGGTGAAATGAGAACATAATGAAGCAAGCAGGTTGGCATGTGATAGTTGGGCAAGCTTGTAAAATAAAACTGTATTTTATGGTGTTTGTCTTATATGTATAGATTTGAGCAGATCTCGTCCTTGGATTCTATACTGGACCTACTGTGTCCAGTCCCTGCATTATTTCTACCAGGATACCTTGAAGACATCTTAAACTCAGCATGCTAGACTTGGAATCATTATCTATTCCCTAGTTGTTCAAGCTGAAAGCCTTCAGGCCACTCTCAGTTTCTCTTTCCTGAAATCTGTCCTCTGCCCCGTGTGGATCTACCTCCCAACCTGTTGATTCCACCTTCTAAGTATCGTTTGTGCTCCCATCATGTGTTTCTGTTGCCATTTCCTGAGTTTAGGTTTCTGGGCTTCTTCATCTCTAGTCTCCCCTCTCCACCAACCAGTGTATCCCCCAAATTACCCTACCAAAAGCTGTTGATCTAAAACACCTGTGACCTTTCCAGGGCACAAGCCTTTATTCTGTAGGAATTTAACTTTAGGGCATATTCAGATAAATTAGCTAAGATATGTGTTAAAAATATGTTTACTACAGTGTTAAGAGAAGAATAAAAAAAAAAAGAATCCTAAATGTCCCAAAAGAAGAGATGAGTTCTAACAATAGACTTATAGTAGCATTAAAATGTGTTACTGATCTGCATTTAATAATTATAAAATGATCAATAATATTGTAATTGCATGTAACTATTTAATTTAAATAATGGTAAATATTTATAATGTTAATTATAAAAATACTTAAAATAATGTTCATAGAAAATTGGGAAGACTGTATTATATTATAAAGAGAGACTTCTAGATGGTGGAATTCAGCAGGAATTTTTCTGGTCCCACCCCCCCCTTCCAAAAACAAATGCAAATGAAACTAAAATAGAACAAGAACCCTGCTATATGTGACTCTACAAAAAGTAGCACTTGTAGCAAGGGTTTCAGTGCCGAGCCAAAATCTTCTCACCGCACTGCAACCCTGAAATGCCACGCAGTAAATCCACTAATGCCTTAAAAGTTAGGAAACCGGGGCTTCTTCCCCATCTTTTCAAGAAAAGTCTTTGTTGAATTTCTGATATATAATACCATGTGCTTATGTTCTCAATCCACTGTAGTTACTCAGCATTTTCTTTTCCCTTTATGTTTATTTCTCAAATGCTCATGCATATCTTTAAAAGCAAAAGAAAAAGAATGCTGTAACGATTGTGGGGAGGGGCGGAGGCAGGCGAAGCCCTGCTGCCCACCTTGTTTGGTTCCGAGTTTGTGTCTCAGGTAAACCTCCCGAGAGGAGTTCGTTCCTCCCACACACTTGCGCTGGCTCATTCGCTGTCTCATAAGTCGCATTTATAATAATCATTTTCATGGTGATGGAATCTGGTATTACATATAACCTTGCTCAGCAAGTTTGAGAGACCAAGGCCCAATATTTGTGTGCACACAGGCACACATGGGCACACGCACTCACACACACACAGTGCACACAGCTTTGCAATTTGTCTAGGGTTGACACTGATGGGACTATTCATTATTTTTGCAGAAATGCTTTTATTACATCCTATGGGATATGTTAGGGGTTTATTTTTCATTTTATAACAACCAGTTGCCTCACTATAAATATCTTAATCATCATCAGAAAAAGAAAGAGAGGTTAAACCTTAACCTCCTCTCAAAAAAAAAAAAAATTTCTTTGTTGTTTCCCATCTGTTCCTCTCCACACACCCATATCTTTTTCACGTTATGAAGTATAATTGGCGTAAGTAGTGACATGAGGTCAAGCAATATGAGCTGTTATTGATGTAAGTATCGACACAAAACGATTGGTGGAAAATTTGAGAAAGACAGCTGAGTAGTTAATTCTGGCACTTTTGGAATTTTCTTTTTTTTATTATTTTATATTTTTCATTGAGTTTATTGGCTAACAAAACTATACAGGTTTCAGGTGCACCATTCTATAACATGTCACCTGTACACTGTACTGTGTGTTCATCACCCCTAGTCAAGTCTCTGTCCATCACCATTTATCCACCCTATTCCCCCTCCCCCTCCTCCCACCCCCCTCTCACCAGCAGTCACCAAACTGTTGTCTATATTCATGAGTACTTTCTCTCTTTTCCTCAATCCCCTCACCCACATCACCCCAACCCTTCCCCCTACAGCTGTCTGCCTGCTCTCTATCTATGAGTCTCTATCTATTCTGCTTGTTAGTTCATTTTGTTTTATTAGATTCCACAAGTGAAATCATATGGAATTTCCATGGTAACTTGCTATATCTGAAAGATAGGTCTTTGAAATGTAAAGGAGAATGTTATTTAAAACACTCCACTTCCAATAATATTTAGGGCCTTTGCTATAAGAATTGATTTTGTGTTACAGAGAGATGTATGAATATATTAAGTAAACTTTATTATTTTATTAATTTTGCTTAGAATTTTAAAAATTAACATTGAATCTTAAAATTCTTTCTTTCCAAAAACAAAACAATCACCTCAGTATTTAAGTAAAAAAAATCCACATTTTATGGGAGTGTAGGGTGAAGGGAAATTGTTATTAAGAAAAATAGGTTTTGCCTGGCCAGCATGGCTCAGCGGTTGAGCATCAACCTGTGAACCAGGAGGTCATGGTTCAATTCCAGGTCAAGGGATATGCTCGGATTACAGGCTTGATTCCCAATAGGGGACATGCAGGAGGGAGGCGATCCATGATTCTCTCTCATCATTGATGTTTCTCTCTCTCTCTCTCTCTCTCTCCCTTTCTCTCTGAAATCAATAAAAAAATATTTTTAAAAAATAAGAAAAGAAAAATAGGCTCTAGAGTGAGATCAGCCTGAGCTAAAATCCACTTTCTAGAATTTACTAGCTGTGGAGCTTTAGGCAACTCAACCCTTTAAGCATCTGTTTCCTCTTCTACAAGTGGTAATAGCAATACTGCTTAATTGATCATGTCATTGTGAGATAGAGTGAGACAAAGCCATGGAAAGTGATTGGTAGTGTGTTTGATACTCAGAAGAGATATTTCAAAATTATTTTTAATTTTTCTGAGAGCTGTTTGTGCAGTTAGTAAAAATTAAGCCTTTTGCTTACACATCACCTTACAGTTCACAAAGTTCCTTCATAAACATGATCTTATCATCTTTACCACAGACATGACACAAAGGAATTATAGCTGAGTTTTGGGGAAGTTCAATGACTTAGGTTTTACAACTTGTCAGTAGCAGGACCAGGACCAAAGTACCTTCGATGAAGGTCCTAGCAGAAACTAAGGACTATATTTATACCTATCTACATCTGTGTCTATATACTTCCTAGAATATAGGTAGGCGTACTTAGTAGAGGCAGCAGTTATATTTCTGTATGTTCATTTCTAGCATTGGATGCTACTTTTATTACAAAAGTTGTGACCTTGCCACTCAGAGAACAGATGGCATTGCTTGGTAATAAATTAAGGCCATATTTAGGACATTTTTAAAACGTCTTTCTCGTTTGGGTAAATGTTTCTGCCCACTGATGTGGCTTCTTTTCACCAAATGAGCAAAACAAATCCTAGTTTGTCTTCTTAGAATGGCTCGCTGCCTCCCACCTCGTCCCCATTCGCAGGAGGGAAAGTGATAAACATATATTTTTAAAAAGTGACTTTCCACAGTCTCCAAAAGGGAATGTCACAGCTTCTTAGACAAAGAGGAGGGTCTATAAACATGCACACTCACTCACTAACAAGAGAATTATCTGCCCTCATGCAAATATGACTTTGAACAATCTTATTTCTTCCAAAGCAAGATAAACTGAGAGTTTATCTTGACACATGAAAGACAAGAGAAGGCAGTGGGAGGAAAGACTGAGAGATGAGAATGATAGATTTTACATATTACTGTTCAACCTAAAATTTGAAAATTGTCTGAACATGTATATGTTTACATATGTATATTATGCTATACTAGAGGCTCGGTGCACAAAAATTTGTGCACTCTTGTGTGTGTGGGGGTGTCCCTCAGCCCAGCCTGTGCCCTCTCGCAAAGTCTGGGACCTTTCTGGGGATGTCCACCTGCTGGAGTGCTTAGCCAGCCTGAGTGAGGGGCTGATGGCTGTTTGCAGGCTTGCCAAGCCTCCCAGTGGGGACCCTCTCCCCATGGGGGTGTGGCCAGGCTGTGTGAGGGGCTGAGGGCCATTTCAGGCTGCCCACAGCTCTTTCAGGGTTTGGGTCCCTACTGGGGTGCCTGGCTAGAAGCAGGTATCTGGGATTTATTTAACTTCTATAATTGAAACTTTGTTGCCTTGGTCCCCTGCTTGAAGCCTGGTTTGCCCCTGGCAACCCAAGGTCCCAGCCCAGCAGGTATCTGGGGTTTGTTTATCTTCTATAATTGAAACTTTGTACCCTTGAGTAGAGCTCAGGGCCCACAGGGCCCTAGCTTCCTCCATCGCCCAGGGCAACTCCAGCTCCTTGGCTGCTGCCACCTTAGTTGAGTTACTTTGCATATTTGCTCCTGATTGGCTGATGGGTGTGGCTTGTGGCTGTAACGAAGTGAGGGTTAATTTGCATATTACTCTTTTATTAGATTAGATGGGTAGAAGGCCAAGATGTATAGATTTTTTATATAATAATAAAATTAGTTTTAAATAAAAAAGCCAAATATGATATTTATGCTAGATTTTTAAATTTTATTTTAAGTGACATACTACATAATAGCCATTATTTCAAGGTCTAATTTAATTTATAGACAGAATTAATTATTTAATTTCCATTGAGCCAGATGTGGGCGGAGTCAAGAAAAGATAAGTCAAAGCAGCCAAAGAGGGTGCCATCAAGAGGACATTCAGGCAGAGCAAGGCAGCCCAGGTTTCTGTCTTGTTGGTCACATAACATCTAACTTTCCTCAGGTGAATTATTTAATCCCTTTAATTTTCTCTAAGGAATGGGGAAACCATTGCCTACGCCATAGGATAACTTTGGGGATTAAATAACATGGACAGCCCTGAACGGTTTGGCTCAGTGGATAGAGCATCATTGGCCTGTGGACTGAAGGGTCCAAGGTTCGATTCTGGTCAAGGGCATGTACCTTGGTTGCAGGCACATCCCCAGTGGGGGGTGTGCAAGAGGCAGCTGAATCGATGTTTCTAACTCTCTATCTCTCTCCCTCTCCCTTCCTCTCTGTAAAAAATCAATAAAATATATTTTTTTAAGAAGTTTAAATAGCATGAACAATTCTCATAGCTTGCCCATCCAATTCTACTTGTATTACTTTGCCAGGACTAAGACAAGTTCACAACATACCACAAAGTCCATAAGACTATTTCAAAGTTGCTTTCTCAGAGAGATCGTGCTTGGCTATCTTTTCTAAGAACGTTCCCATCCCTACCCAAAATACTCAGTTTACTGGCCTACATATGTTTTATAACTCTATTAGAGTAAATCACACACTTATTTACTTTCTTATTCCTTTTTTGCCTCCCACACTAGCTTGAAATCTCCATGCAGCCTGGACCGTACTTACTGCCTTACTCCTTAGTCTAAGCTGGGACACAAAATGTTACCTGCTGTAAAATAGACCCCCAATAAGTATTTGGGAGGGGGGGGCAAGGTAACCTCTCTGGCTTAAGATCAGGGCTCAATAAATGGTAGGTACTAAAACTATCTTAAACAAAGTTCTGTCCATAATCATGTCTGCCATGACATGCCACATGTTTCTAGTCACTAGCCATACAGGAAATAAATGGAATTTTCAATTTTGTTTCAATAAATTTAAATAGCCATTCTTCTCCAGGGGCTATTGTATTAGACAGTGCACATATAGAACATTTTAATTATTTCAGAACTTCCTAAAAGGCATTGCTGGGCATGGAGAGAGGACCACGGAAGCGTCGATGGGATAGTAGAGATAATGCCGAATGGAGCTAGTGCTGCCAGAATGAATTCCATCACACTGCACTGCATGGCTTCTCTCTCCTGCCATGGGTCACACCCTCCTTTCTTTTTTCTTCCTTATTTAATTACTATCCTGGGCCCAGGTATATTGCACACATTCTTTTCTTCAGTTATTAAATTAAAATATAAGTTGAAGTTATAGTAAGCTGTAAAGGGGCTGTCTTGAGAATTGCATTAATATAATTGCTGTGGTTTCTGCAGCAGCGATATTTTATTTCAATTTCTTTCCTCTTTGCTATTCAGATAAGTAAGAGGTAGGCGTAGATGATTGATCTACAGACTCTGTTTTATAAAACTTACTAATGGCTCTTTGAGAAACCAAGTTTTAAGGAGACAGTGTTGAGCTATTTCTTGCTTAAGGATAACAGTGGATGTAGGTACGGCTGTGGCTGGCCAGGAGCCAGCAGGTGACTATGTGTGGTGTCATTTCTTTGCTCTATCCCAAGGAAGTGTGCAGATTTTCACCACCCTTGTCCAGCCTCTGCTGTAGGGATAAGCAGTGCTGTGAGATTTCATTTTTTGGAAGCAACTATAAGGCTACTGAACATTTCTCATGGTTGGCGGTGAGAACAATATCTATGAATAGCAATTTACACACACAAAAAAAGAATTTTATGGAAGCTTTTTTAGCTTTATATAAAAATCTGTCTGATGCTTCAGGGCAATAGAACATCTTCAAAGACATGACTAAATCCCAGGACATGCTTAATGATGGATTTAATGACATCACCTGCTAAATAAAAGGGTGAAGGAGGGAGGGCATAATCAATACAAAATGCAGTTAGAAAGTCAGAGAAAGGATATTGTTTACATAAAATTCAGTGCCTAGATGAGAACAAAATACTAAATTCATGTGACAGTGAACTTAGTAAATGCTATTTTGAAAACTATTCTTAGAATTCAGTGTAGTTTTAATAGTTTTATTGCTTTTTATCATTTTTGTTCTTATTTGAACAGCAGCAAAATATTAATGCCACCTACCTAGTGAGTTTCCTAAAAAGAATAGGTCTCAGAGTTATTTCCTAATGTAATGCCATTGCCATCACCAAAGCCATCATCATCCAGTTTAATTAATTCATTCCTTAGTAAATGAGAAACATGAATTGATTGTGTCAAGTGAGCCAGGCATATTTATCCTAACCATCTGTAAATACTATTGAAGGGGTTAGACTCTAAGTTCATACATAATTGAGTTTTTATGACCTGAATGCAGTTGTAGAGCAGAGGAGTGTCAACTGAACGGCGAAAGTGTAAACATTAAATATATGCAAAATACAGAAATTCATGATAGGCCTATCAAGCTGTTTTCCCAAAGAAGTGGTCATCTGAGAATGGTGGAACTAAGCAGAGCAAAGTTGGGAAATACATCTAAGGAGTAATTCTTAAGACGTAGATTAAAGATCTTATTTAAGTTTTAGGAACGGGAAGCAATGGAAGCATATACTTTCACAGGCTCTCAAAATGCCTCCATTTATCACTCCATTTTGGTGCTTTAGCTCAGCGCTCATTAAGGTTATTACCTTAATTTATTTAATCAAAATATTGACTCTATTCTCATACGGCAAATAGCTTGTAACATGATTTGGATGATAATATGTTACCACTGAAAGCTAAACAAAATAATGCTCATCCTTTCAGCATTGTATATAAGAAAGGGGAAGAGACTGAAGGTGCCAGAGAAAGAGAAGGCCCCGAAGGAGGACAGTGTGGATGGGATCAAGAGGAAGGTCCTGCCAAATAGAAAGGGATAGAATCAGGAGCGGGCATGAATAGGTTCCTTTGGGAAAAGAGAGATCTTATTTCTCTGAAACCCAGGAAGAGGAAAGAGGGTGAGTAGCGGTTTCAGAGGGGAGAGGTTGGGCCCACTTACGTAAGGTGGCTTCTATTCCTGCAACACAGCGAGATATTTCACATACATTTTCTCTCTGTAAAATGACAAAAAGTAGCAGGGCCAATAGAAGGCAGCCCAAATAGTATTTATGAGTATTAAAAGATATAATACATATGACATGCTTAAGTAGTGCATGACACATTATCAGGGTTAGCTATTTTTAGTGTTGTTTTTATTAGTTTCTACTGACGGTAAAGGAAAATGAAGTAAGTTGTGGAATTAAAATAATACAAAGATTTTAATAACTTGTTGAATAATATAAAGGTTTTTAACAACTTGTTTAATAATAGCACTGCTGAAAAGCATTGCATCCCTGGTAAAATTCAACAGTATTATTCATGGAGCATCCAGTCAACAACACCTATTCTTTTTCCTAATAATGCTCAGTAGCCCTTGAAGGTACAGAGAAAGCGATGAACAGTAAGTCTTAAGAAAGTCTGAGGACCTGGTTGCTCCCATGAGGGTGCACAGCAAGTTCAGAAACCTAGGAAGTTTAATGCACTAAACTTCAGTCAGAGCTGGAATTGTGGCAGTGTTTTAAGTCTTGAAGTTGGAAGGGGGAACTTTAAAATATTGGAGAGCAGAGTAGAAATGATGACCTCTAGGACTTTGGCTTTCCAAAGTGCAGTGGAGCTGATTATGAAGAAACCTTTTCTATGTTTAAGATTGTTATTGAGGGTAACCGTACAATCTAGGATAGGAAGAAACAGTGTGGCCCGTTTGTAAGATTCTTATGCTTCTGGTGAAAGGAGGTGCTGGCTTATCAGGACACAGCAGGTTGTGGGAGCCCCAGAGCAGGAGGTATTAGTTGATAGAAGCTGATCAAATGGTAGACTGAGGGTGGTGAAAAGCCAGGTGACTGTTCCAGTAACACAAGAGAAGCAAACAATTTCAGTTTTGAGAATTTCAAGGGAAGTTGTACCCATTTAATGGAGCCTGTTCTAGATCTGGGATTCTGGGACAGTGCTAAACAACACAGTAGCCACATGTGGCCATTTACGTGTTAAGTCAAAACAACTTCCCTATTACATGAGCCACATTTCAAATGTTCAATAGACACATTTTTTACATATATTGGATGGCACAGATTTTAGAATATCTCTATTTAGAGAATTCTATTGCATAGTGCCATCCTGGAGTTACTGTGGACTTGAGAGTACTGGGTCTCACAGAAATATTATTGCAGAAATAAACTATGTTGAATGAAGATATGAGCAAGGATAATTTGTATTTGATAATTTTGAAGTGTTCTTTTATTTTTTAAACATTTTTCAAAGTAGGACGAGCGGTACCACTGATGTGCATTTAATAAGGTTGGCATATTTTTCCTGAAAAACTGTTAACTGCTTGATGATGCATCTCACAATCAATGGCATCTCAATATCAATGAGATACAGTGAGAACAAGGCCAAAAGATTTTTCATCTTGGGTAGTGACCACAAAGATAAAGAATCAGTTTAGCAGGAAGGCTGGGAGATGTAGTGATAATGGCAAATGTACTAAATGGAGAAAGTGCTACTCCTACATACTAGTCAGAAAATGGAGTATTGGCAACAATCCAAAGTACTTTCTCATGTTCAGAGCATCTGATTCAAGATTCTCAGATCTTTTATTGATCACGAGTCTCAGGTTAATGACCTAAGTAAATTTAAAGTACTCTCCCAGGTGGTGCTGAGCAATTACCTGGCTTTGCCAGACGACATCATGGCTTTCTTAAGATTGAACATGGTGAGGAAAGGGTTAGACGGATAGCTCTCTTCATTTATGTGTAGAAAATCAGTAAAGAGAGAGAAAGAAGTGCATCCAACACAAAGGAAAAAGCAATTGCCATGATTAGGATAACAACTGACCAGCATCAAGGTGGCCACTGTCTTAGACCTGACATCTGAACTAGTATGGAAATGAGCTGCTCAGTACAGTCTCAGCAAAGTCATATATGTCACATTGGAACTGAATTATTTAAGTTAAATATATTTTTATTGATTTCAGAGAGGAAGGGAGGAGGGAGAGAGGGAGAGAGAAACATCAGTGATGAGAGAGAATCATTGATCAGCTGCCTCCTGCATGCCCCCTACTGGGGATTGAGCCCACAACCCAGGCATATTTCCTTGACCGGAATCAAACCTGCAGCCCTCAGTCAGCAGGCCGACTCTCTATCAACTGAGCCAAGCCCGTTAGGGCAGGAATTGAATTTTCTGTCTTTTGCTTGTTGATGCTTTACTAACTCTGTCTTACAGTAAGTTTTATTTATGACCTTTTAATTCATTTTGCATGATTAGTGACACTAACTATAATACCTTTTTTCCCTGGAATTATTTTTGTTTTCTCTAAAAAATATACGTATTTAGATATAGATATACATGTAGTTGTAGATGTACATATAGATAGACTAGAGGCCCAGTGCACAACATTCATGCATTGGGGTGGGAGGTCTCTCAGCCCAGCCTGTGCTCTATTGCAGACCAGGACCCCTCGGGGGATGTCTGCCTGCTGGCTTAGGTCCAAGGTAGCAAGCAGACCTCCCCCAAGGGGTCTTTAGCACTGCAACTGAGGGGGGAGAGGCTCCTGCGACTGCGGCTGTGCTCGCCAGTCGTGAGCCTGGCTTCTGGTTGAGCAGTGCTGCCCCTGGGAGCACACTGACCACCAGGGGACAGTTCCTGCATTGAGCATCTGCCCCCTGGTGGTCAGTGCATGTCATAGCAACCAGTTGTTCTGCCATCAGTTGATTTGCATATTAGAGTTTTATTATATGGGATAATTTATCTGTGTGCATGCATAAACATTTATATAAAAATGGTGTAGTAGAATTCTGCTTTCTGAGTGAAAATATCTGATTTTGAGCTTAAACTCTAATGTGTTACTTTATTTCAAATTTAAAATTTCATCTGCCTTGGCCAGGTGGCTCAGTTGGTTGTAACATCTCCTACACACAAAATGGCTGCTGGTTTGATTCCATCGCATATGGGAGGCAAATCATTGATGTTTCTCTCTCACATTAATGTCTCTCTCTCTCTCTCAAATCAATCAAAAAAACACACAAACATATCCTTGAGTGAGGAATTTTTTAAAAGAAGAAAGTTTCATCTATTAACTCCATAGGTCACTTTCTTTTATTTTTTTGCAGTTGTAATTTTTTTAGATAAGTTTTAAGCTTTAAAACTGAGATTTCCCACATATCTCCTGCTCCACACATGAACAGCCTCATCCATTATCAGTCTCACTCACCATAATGGTACATTTCACCAAGGATAAATTTACATTGATATATCATCATCACCCAACATCCCTAATTTACCTTAGGGTTAGCTCTTGGTGTTGTACATTCTGTGGGTTTGGACAAATGCATAATGACATATAGCCATCACTATAATATCGTGCAGAGTATTTTCACTGCCCTGAAAGTTATTTGTGCATTTTCTCTTCATAAGTTACTTGCTTTTAAAAGAGGCATTATTTATCCTAACTGTTGTAAAGATCAGATGAAATACAATATATGAAAAAATCAACTATAATATCAATATTCTGAATTGAAAAGTGACACAAATTTGTCATTGTTGTTATCTATGGGAGTCTGTCTTCCGAATGTTCCTTACTTATTAGATAAGACAAATTTTGAAAGTTTGGCTTCCAAAAGGTAGGGAAAACATAAAGTAAAATAATTTAGATGCCTGAGTCTAAGGAACTCTTGACATAGCAAAAACTAGACTTGCTAGGAACTATAGCACAGAAGGAGTGAGTGTCTCTGTTTATCGCAAGGATCTTTTGCAACCCTAGACCTCTAGACCTCTGGGGTGAAGACCGGGACTCTGTCACTGTAGGAAGGAAAATGCAGAAAACAATCCCTCAGATTTATTCATTAAGAAACTACTAGAGCCCTAACTGGTTTGGCTCAGTGGATAGAGCGTTGGCCTGTGGACTGAAAGGTCCCGGGTTCAATTCTGGTCAAGGACATGTACCTTGGTTGTGGGCACATCCCCAGTAGGAGATGTGTAGGAGGCAGCTGATCGATGTTTCTCTCTCATCGATGTTTATAACTCTCTATCCCTCTCCCTTCCTCTCTGTAAAAAATCAATAAAATTTATATAAAAAAAGAAACTACTAGAAATTAACCACCATGCCAAGAAAACCCCATCATTATTTTGCTTCTTTGATAAGCACAGGCATTATTTATAAGCCTAGATGTGCTTTCTCATCATATTTAAAGCCTTCACCTGGTTGAACTCCTATGAAAACTTATACTTCCAGGATGCGGAGATCACCATGGTGACAAGAAGAACTCAGCTGGCTTCCTGTTCAGTGTGATCTGGATGAAGTTGCTCTCTTCAGGAAACATTAAGATATCTGCTAATGTTAAGCTTTTATTTGTGAAGCAAAGGGTAGTGCTAATATGCAACCTCTGCAAGGGGTCTGTTCAGTTCTCCAGTCCCTGGGAGTTGGTAATGGTTGAAAAACTAGCCAGGGCAGGCCCCAGTCAAAGAAACGAAATCCAAGACACCAGTTTGAAGTCCAGGATAGTAATTGCATGTTGACTCTGGGAGTGTTTATAGGCACACAGCTCTGACCTGCCTGATTTAACTTTTAAAAAGAAAGAGGGTGAGAATGTGTCTGAACTTCCAAGCATAGCAAGGAAATAGAGGAAATGAGAGTGTAGGAAGTTTTTCTAGATTCCTATAATAAAGAAGTCTGACAGTACATTTCTAGTTCCAGTTATCTTTTAATATATATCACAAACTACTTAAGAACATTTGGAACTCTTTGTATTTCCCTATGCTGGCTATTTTGCTCTTCTCCTCATCTTCCTAATGTGTTCTTGAGTAAAAAATTTAAAAACAAAATATCCCTGTAATTCACCATCTTGAGTGACTTGGAAATCTACTTAGATAAAACAAGCAATAATAGAGTTCTGTACCTCTCAACCTTTGTACCTTTAAAAAAAATATTCATGCTTTGGTCCTGTCCATAGAGACCCTGATTTCACTGGGGCCAATGTATTGGGAGATTTTGTAGCTCCCCAGGTTATTCTAATGTGTAACCAGAATTAAACCACAGCCTTCTTCTCTCATCTTCACCTTCCTCAAATTCATTGACCTTGACTTTCATTCTACTCTGACAACCCAACCCCATGGCCTTTCCCTCGCTTTCTGCAAACAGTTCTGATCGCAGTTCTCACGGTTCCTCATTCCCTCTTGTCCCTACGTCTTTATTGCTCCTTTTGCGTAGAGTGCCCTCTTTCCCTAGTCTCAGGTTTTCAGCTTTCCACTGCTGCCTCAGTAACCGCTCCTTTGAATCACTTTCTAGAAGCACCTTTGCCTACACCTGCAGGAAGGCCTTAGGAAGACTTCCTACATAGTCTTACAGCACAAGACTTCTATTGTTATAGTACAAGACTGTTCTCTATTCATTGATTTAGTTCTCTGTCCTGCATGACTTTCCACACCTTGAGTGCAGACTTTTATTCCTTGCAGATTTTTTTTTTTTTTGCATGACACATAGCACACTCCCAGCGACTGTTGAAGGAATACAATAAAAAGGACTATTCAGAAATGTTAGGAAAAACATTCAGAAAGTAATGGTAGAGAAGCTTACAGAAGGGTGATCAACAGGTCAGAAGCTGTCAATAGAATGATCTGAGGGACCAGAACCAGAGGTCTGCTTAGCAGGAAGCTTTTTATTGGGATGGTTGGAGTTGAAGCCAGAACGAAGGAAACTAAGGATGAGCGGTGTGTTTGTTTGCCAGGGCTGCTGTAACAAAGGGCCACAAACTAAGTTGGTGTAAACAAGAGAAATGTCTGATTTCACAGTTCTTGAGGTTAAAAGTACAATACCAAGGTGCTGGCAGGGTCTGCTCCCTTGAAAGACACTATGAAACGACTCTTTTTTTAACCCCTGGCAGCATGGCATTACTCTGTCATCATGTCTGTCTCTTCAGGTGACATTCTTTTCACAAGAACATCAGGCATATTGGATTAGGGGCCCACCCTACTAGAGTATGGCCTTATTTTAACTAATTACATCTGCAACCACCCTATTTTTAATTGAGGTCATGCTTTTATGTACAGGGATTAGGACTTCAACATATTAATTTGGGGAGACAATTCAATCCATAACAAGTGGAAATTAATGAAGTATTGTCAGATGCTTCAATTCATGCACAGTGCTGTCAGTGTCAGACATACATAGATCAATACTGGCTTTTAGTCCCTTATTGAAGAGTCCGCATTGTAGTGTAATATTTATCATGATGCCATGAAAAGAAGTAAATGACTCTCATTATACAGGACGGCAACACTGATTTCCAAATTGTGCTCTCCACAGTGAGAAGTAGGGGAAAGATCATCATCACAGCAACTCTCTTTATCTGACTTACACATACTAGTATGCAAAGTAAGGTTTGAAATCTACCTATGTAAAATAAAACTTTTAGGCATGTTGGAGGATGTACTTTTCAGTCATAATGGTGATAGCAAATAAGAAGACAATCTATGCCCTCAGCAATTAGAGATAAGACAACTAATGGATAATGTTAAAAAGAAAGTACAAAATTTTATGTGCCTATATTATCTAATACTTTAAAATCTTAGACATATGTATCATTATTAGGTCTAAGTAATGCATTAAGTTAAACCCTTAATTATCTTGGTTGGAATCCTATATAATAAAAGGCTAATATGCAAATTGTCCCCTTGACCAGAGTTCAACCAGGAGTTCAACAAGGGGGCGGAGCCGGCTGGCCAACTGTCCGTGGCCCCTTCCCCTGGGCGGATTCCACCCGTGCGTGAATTCATGCCCTGGCCCTCTAGTAAACATATAAAGGAAACCTCTCTTCCCTACCCTAATTTTAGCTCTTGAAATGCATTGAATAAAAATGAGGAGAATTATCAGCTTTGGGGGAAGCAACTTTATACCAAAAACCATGAAGAAATTATTTTGGGTTCTTGCCCAAATGCTAAATTTTAGATTAACTTCAGCAGTGAACTTTCATTTTCCCAGATAAGATTTGAAAAGACGAAAGCCGATGACTAATCCATCATTTGGGAGAATTGCTAGGGAGCATCATTCTACTTAGAGACAGACATACAGGGGACATGGAAATCATTTTTATAGGTAATTCCTATTATTAAATTCAATATGAGTTGCCAGTTTGGAAAATTGCTACATTATATTTATCATAAAATTATAATGTCTAATAGCTTGAGGAGTCATAGATCTGATTACATCAATACTTGCCTCATTTTAAAAATGGATAGACAGTGCTGAATTCTTTAAAACTGAAAAACAGCCGGTATGCATATGAAGTAAAATAAAAATAAAACTGGTGGAAATGACTGCATTTTTGAAATTCCATGGTAAATTATAGCCTAAAATATTGGTTGTTTGAAAAACAGCATGTTTGCCAAGACATTTCACTTGCATTGGCAGTTAGCAAGCCTTATGCTTAGTTTTACTATTGAGACAGACTGGATGCTTACAGAAAATATATTTACTTTTTCTGGGCCCTGGTAGGCCATTTTGAGGATTTATGCAATAACTTGGTAGTATAGAAAACTCCTTATAGTTTGCTAAAGACTGGGCTAAGTTAGACTAGTATAAACTAGAGCCTCTCTATGGCCTTTCAATTACTAATAATTTCTCAGTTAACAGTATCTCAGTCAAATATTCAATTGATTCTGAACGAATAAAGTATAAACATATAATCGTGTTTCACTGGGCATTGATTTAAGGCATCAGGAGTGGGGAGAAGAACTTCATATAAAGTTAGAATTATTTTACCAAGTCTTACAAATTTCAAGGGTAGAATTTAGTTTACTTCATAGGATAGTCCTCTTTGGGTCTAAACTCATTTCTGCTTAGCTAACTTGCTAGTTAAGAATATTCTAAAAAATGTTGAACTTATTACGGTCCCATTAAAAACAAGCCTATAGCAAAACCAAGAGGTCAGATTAGCCCAGTTCACAAAGATTGCAACATGCCCTATAATGTTTGAATAGCTTCTCTTCCTCAAGTTGAAGAAACATGAAGACTGGTGATGTTCAAGCCAATGTGTGTACTTTGGGTCACTTTTATCCCGTTTTGAATATGCTGACTGGGTCTCTTGAAAATACTGAGGGGTCAGCAAAGCATGTTTGACTCCTTGCCAAGAATTTTTCCTAAGGTGTCTCATAGCCATGAGTAGTTCATGTGGAATTTAATCCATGTGCTTACGATTCATTTGCACTAGACTCATCAAAAGGTCATAGGGAGGAACTGAATTTCCAGGAAGCCTTAAAGTCTATAAGGCCTTTATGGCATTTGCCTCTGAACCAGACTGTTATAGTGTACCGGGAATACTCAACATTCAAACATCTGGGGGTCAGTTTCATTTGTCTAATGCAGTGATTTTCAACCTTTTTCATCTCATGGTACACATAAACTAATTACAAAGATTCTCTGGCACATGACACCAAAAAATATATTGTTTTCCTGATCTGGAAAAAAATAGGTCTAATTTTGATTCATTCACACTGGGCAGTTATTGTTGTGTGGACTGTTGTCATATTTTTAATTTGACAATCTAAAGGAACAGAGGTCAGTGCCCTTAACTAAATATTTAGGTATTGCCTGTTTTAAAAATTCTTGCAGCACACTGGTTGAAAAACACTGGTCTAATACATCCTAGGAAAACTCGGAGTGGATTCATAATTTCTAAACTCTAAGTGCTAGTTTGACATGACATCCAGATAAGGCATGTGTGTCTAGAATGAGAATGTTCAACATTAAATATATCTCAAAACCACATTTTGACTAACTCGACTTGAGTATCTGCCCAGTGGCCTTTAGACAAGAGTGTGAAAAACACTTCAAATGACTGAAAAACTACTGGCGCTTTCAAATTTTTCATTCAATAAAAGGAAGTCATTCCTAAGTAATCCTTTCATATTCTTCAATATTCTGTAGATTTTAGAATGCTTTAAAATATTTAATGTCATCTGATTGGCTAAATAAGAATGATATTACTATCTTTATTTTTAAATCAGGAAAATAAAGTTGTGTGTAATTCTGAATGCTGTTGCTTTTGTTGCAGGAATATATACTGTAGTATAGCCCTAAGCTTGATTATTTGCAACAGGAGTAATGCTATATACAAAACCACACAGCTCTCTTTTATCTTTAAATTCATCTTTCCTATAGATGCAATTATTTTTTAGTAAAACAAAACCACATAATTCCTTTTATAACACAAAACTTGGCATAAACTTTAGTTCCAGTTTTTCTCCAAAAAATAAGATGTTTACCCCAGTATGATCATCTTACTTCCTAATTCTACATATTTGCATTGTAAATGGCCTTTTTCTAAGGGGTAATAATAATATAAGTGCAGAGTGTTCTTTAAACTTAATGTGTGTTCCATGATCAGGCCAATTCCATCAGGGCAGACACTAAGAAGCGGGCTAGAATTTATTTAAATTATGAAGTTGCCTGGAAATAAGTTTAACTTACGCAGAATACAGTGTGCTGCAATATCTGAATGGAGAATGTTTTTCCTTCTTAATAAACTAGAATCATTTATCGTTTGTTTTTTTAAGTTGAGACAAAGATTAAGATAATTTGTATTGTGCAGCATTATTAACATCATTGTATGGTTATCTTAATATAATTTAATTTTGATTAACTGATTTTTAATTAATCTTACAGATTTCACAATTCCTGGCATTTATTTCTTCCTTTTTTGTTTCTATTTCATCAGTTGCTTGACTCTCCAAAATATGCAACTGAATGTAATGTTTGTTCCGATGAAATTTTATTGGCATGCGAATCCTGTGACCAAATAAAACTTACAAAGTAGGTATCTCTATGCTACTGCTCAGGAGCATTCAGAGAGGAAATGCTCAGTCCCCCAGGGGTTCAGGGCACCTCATTTTCCTGGGTTTTCTCCTTCGTCCTTGGTCATTCCATAGATTTGCTGTTTCCTCCTCAGCACCTCGAATTTTAGCATTACTATATCTTAAGCTTAGTCTGTGGACTTTTCTGTCCTCATGGCTCCTAGATGACCTCATCTAATCACAGGACTTTAAAGTCCTTATGTCATTGTCAAATTTCTATCACTAATCTGAACCTAGCCCCTGAATATAGACTTTGCTATTAAAAGCCCACCTGCCATTTCCACCTGGATGTCTGTACCTAAAACATAACACATCCAAAACCAAAGTCTTGTTCTTTTCCTCAAACCAGCCCTAACTATGGACTTCCCCATCTCAGGCCAAATGTTACCTATGACTCTTCTCTGTTTTCTACCTCCCACCATCTGCATCCAATCCAATCACAAACCCAGCCAGCTGTCTTTCAAAATATGACGCAGAATTTGACCATGCCCTCCACCGCTGCCAGCTTGGTCCTGGCCACCAATTGCTCTCTCCTGGATTGCACAATGCCTCTGATCAGTGTCCCTCCTCAACCTTTTCCCACTTCACCCTATTCCCACATGTCAGCATGGTACTGCAAAGGCCTAGGTCATGTCAGGTCACTCCTTTGCTCAGAACCCTCCAGTAATCTCTGATCTTCATCAAAATTAAAGCCCCCATGATAGCCTGCCACCTGAGGGTTCCTGTCACCTAGGTTTCATATCCTACTACTTCTCCTCTGGTCCAGTAACACTGACTTCTTTCTGTTCTTCCAGCTTTCTAAAACCAGTCCTACATCAGGGCTCTATGCTTTCTATTACCTCAGACTAGCACCTGCATCTCCTGGTACCCCCTTTTCACTTCCTCACATCTCTCATTCTTTATTCAAATATCTCCTCAGTCAGGCTTTCCCTGAAAATCCTTTTTAGTAATTGCATCCACACCATCCCTATTCCTGGACCTCTTCATCTCCTTTACTTTAAAAAAATTTCTCCCTAGAACTTATTACCATATAAATGTCTACAGATTTCACTTACTCCTTTTGTTTATTTCCAGACCCTCCTCCTCCAAGTAGAATGAAAGCCCTTAGTCTATTTCACAGTTCACTAGAGTCTATCCTCAGCCTCTAGAGTGGTTCCTAGAAATGGTGGTAAGTCAGTAAATATTTGTTGAATGAGTGAGTGAATGAACGAATGAATGATCACTGCCCATCTTTCCTTAAGAAGTAGCAGGGTACACAAAAATCTAAATTATTAGGTTATCAGACTTGCCCATATTCATATCTAAACTAATAAAAGCGAAATAGTAAAATTAACCGTTTCTCCAAGACAGGGTAAGCCACGCCCACCAGCCAATCAGAGCAGCTGTATGCAAATTAGCCCGGCCAAGATGGCGGCGGCGGACACCCGGAGGCAAGCCCTCTGTTGCCTTCCCGCAGGCCACACGGGTGGGGGAGCCGGAGGAGCGACCGCCCACAACCCCACACCTCCAGGCAGAAAGCAGCCCGGAAATAGATCCGTGATCACAGGGGCTCAGGCACACACGCCTCCGCGAGTGCCCGAGCCTCCGCGATTGATTTCAGGTGGCAGGGCAGCTGGGGCCTGGCGGAGCAAGCCAGCCCAGGCCTCCAGGCTGTCCTGCAGCCTGGAAGAAGGTCCGTGATCACGGGGGCACCGACACACATGCCTCCGCGAGTGCCCGAGCCTCCGCGATTGATTTCAGGTGGCAGGGCAGCTGGGGCCTGGCGGAGCAAGCCAGCCCAGGCCTCCAGGCTGTCCTGCAGCCTGGAAGAAGGTCCGTGATCACGGGGGCACCGACACACATGCCTCTGTGAGTGCCCGAGCCTCCGCGATCAATTTCAGGCGGCAGGGCAACCCAGGCCCCCAGGCTGCCCTGCAGCTGGAAGTAGATCCGTGATCACAGGGGCTCGGGCACAGAGGCATGTGTGCCCGTGCTCCCGCAATTGATTTCAGGTGGCAGGGCATCCGGGGCCTGGCGGAGCAAGCCAGCCCAGGCCCCAAGGCTGCCCTGCAGCCTGGAAGTAGATCTGTGATGGGGTGGGGGAACGGGCACTCAGGGAGGGATAGCTTCCCTGAGTGCCCGTGCCCCCCCCTCAGCCTGGGGGGTAGGGGGGAGGCGGAGGATCCGAGCCAGCTCCACCCCTGAGGCTGAGGCCTGGAAATCGGTGCCCCAATGGGTTCCAGGGTCCCAAACTGTGAGAGAGTACAGGCAGGGATTAAGTACCCCCCCAACCCCTGCCGAGTGCACAAATTTTTGTGCACCGGGCCCCTAGTGTAAATATAATCATACAACTGGATTGTTGGGATATGTAAAACAGTTATACCTTTTTAAAGCTTCAACAAACATTTTTTTTTAAATCTAAAAAAATCACTTTCAATCAAGAAATCAGAAATACATTGAATTAATTGTTTCTAGGTCATTAATGAACTTGACTGTGCTGTTGCTCTCAAAGCACTAAATATAGCTGATATTGAGCCAAAGGTCCTTTATGATCCTTGAAACTTTCTTGAATTTCTAAAGACATACTCAGGCTTATGGGAAGAAGTTTTAATGAGACATCATGCTGTTCAGGGGAGAAAAAAAAATCATAGTTTCTGACCTCAGGGGCAATGATGAAATAATAGAGCAAAAGCTCCAGGGAAATTCGTTTTTAGGAAGTGGAATCCAGTGGCTCATTGTACATTCTAAATAGCTTCCGAGTAAGAATGACAGTCTGGCTGATTGGGTTTAGTGATGTGGGTAGATTTGGCTGCGATACCATCCAAAGTAGATGGAAAGCCCCCAAATAT
>PVJC01004943.1:0-27544 GCA_004026665.1 Murina feae
CAACTGTCCTCTCCTGCAGGCCTGGGTCCCCCCCAGCTGTCCTCCCCTGCAGGCCTGGGTCCCTCCCAACTGCCCTCCCTTGCTGGCCATCTTGTGGCGGCCATCTTTGACCACATGGGGGAAGCCATCTTGTGATGGTCAATTTGCATATTACTCTTTTATTAGATAGGATTGCTATGTTAAAACCACCCTAAATTTTTAGCAGATTACAGTTTAAAACAACAAATACTGATTATCTCTCAGTTTCAGAGGGTCAGTAATCTAGAAATAGTTTCGTTTGGTTCTGGCTCAGGGCTGTCACAAAATTGCAGTCAGTGTGCAGAGGAAGGAAGGAGGCTGCTCAACATCTACTAGTCATCAGGGAAAAATAAATATAAATCACATTAGGATACTGTTTCACACCCACTAAGACGTGTGTAATAAAAAAGGCAGATAAGCCCTAACCGGTTTGGCTTGGTGGATAGAGTATCAGCCTGTGGACTGAAATGTCCCAGATTCGATTCTGCTCAAGGGCATGTACCTTGGTTATGGGCACATCCCCAGTAGGAGATGTGCAGGAGGCAGCTGATTAATATTTCTCTTTCATCAATGTTTCTAACTCTCTATTCCTCTCCCTTCCTCTCTGTAAAAAATCAATAAAATGTATTTTGTAAAAAAGGCAGATAATAATGAGAATTAGTGAGCATGTGGAGAAATTGGAACTCTTATACACTGCCATTAGTATTGTAAATGATGCAGTCACTTTGGAAAAACACCTGGAATTTCCTCAGAAAGTTAAACATAGAGTTTTCATATGATCCAACAATTCCACTCCTAGATATATGCCCAAAAGAAATAAACATGTTCACATAAAGACTTGTGCACACATGTGATAACAGCATTACAGTAAAATTTCGATATAACAGACTAATGTGGGAGAGGAAGTATCCATTAAAGCTGAAAGTCTGTTATATAATAAAATAAATTTTCCAAATGCATATGTTAAAAAATTGACAAATTAGTTTACCTCTTTTTACTTATGTAGATACATTTGTAAAATTAAAATTAAGTATGTATGAAAAATTTAATTTCACAGAAAAGTTTTCTATGTGTATTACTGTAAGTTTAAATTTACATTGAATAAGTCTAGTAAATGCATGCATTCACCAGTCACCTTGATGAGGTATGGCTTAAAGCACTTCAGAACATCTGCTGGTGGGCATTAAAACTGCAGCAGGAAGTCACACCAGAGGACAACAGTACCAATTACCAGCCTCAATGAGGTGTGACCATGTGCTAATCATTCACTGAACACTGTTTACCAGTATGACTCCAGGTTTTAAATATGTAAATTATAGTTGTAGATATGTAATATTTATGTTGAAAAATTTATCACAGTGTTTTCCCAACATATGGCCTATTCCCTAAAATTTGTTAAAAATAAGAGTGAATTAATAAAAAAAAAAGTAATCTGTTTAATTATAAGCAAATCTTGGTTAAAAGCATTTTAAAATGACAGAGTGTTAATTTTCACATATGACGTATGGGCCAGAAACTTTGTCCATTAAATCCAAAGTCCATTAGGAGAGAAAAACAATGGCAACTGACAGGATGGAGGTGAGGGAGTGAGTGAGGGGATGAAAGGTGAGTGTGTGGATGTGTGTGGTGTGTGTGTGAGTGAGTGAGGAACAGTTAAATCCGGCAGGAACAGCAGGAGCTGGCAGACCAGGCTCTCCGGGGCAGGGAGAGACTACCACTGCTGTGGACACTCCCCAGACTGCTGGACTTGGGCACGGAGCCATCCATTTTGAAGGGGAAAGCAGCCTCTTCTAGGAACTCATCAGCACCACCACCAAGACAGGCCTTGGACACTGCCCATGGCCTGGCAGAAACTCCAGCCAAGATCCTACTGCCCCATCTGCAGACTCACAGATCTTGGGACCTCCACCTCCAAAGGATCACCATGCCCGCAGCAGTAAGTGCAGCCTCCCCCTCCCCAGTGGCAGACTTCCAACATCGCATTCACGCGTCTTCTGTGTACAGGTCTCCAAGGCATACCACTCCATAGACTTCTCTTTGGTGTCACTGTGAGCCCCAGCTGGGTGTGATTTTGTACAGACACAGGTGCACTGGCCCCCAGTAGAAATTCTGAATTCCTTCTGCTTGAGTAACTGCTATACACACCCAGCTACGCAACTTTAGTGCCAGGGCCCTTCAGCGCCAGGGCCCCTCAGAGTGCATCAGAACTCAGCGCCCAGTAAAGGCACTACCACAGTTGCTCATTCCCCCTGAGCCCATCTATCCACAGGGCACTTTGGGAAGCTGCAGTGAGCCCCACTGGGTCCGATCTTGGACAAATAGGAACACACTCCCCTGGGCAGTAGAAATTTTGAATTCACCCATCCTAGATACCTGCCCAAAGACGCCTCGATTAAGCGTGCCAGAGCCCTTCAGAGTGCTTCAGTGCACCTGCACTCACTGTGTGTGCTTCTGTGTGCTACCACTAAGAACACGTGCCTATCCACTACAGGTGCATCAGCAAAAAAATGAGTTTCCCTCCCCCACAGCTGCAGAACTCTGAACACTACAGTTGCATGGTTTTCCAGTGTGTAGGTCTCTCACCCAAGACCACCCCTCCACAAGCAGGCCTAGGGCCCCACTGCAAGCCCCACTGAACACACACTTAAACAAACAGGGGTGCACTACTAAGCTGTAGAAACACTGAATTCCCTCGACTGGGATACCTGCCCACAGACACTGCAATCCAGTGGCTTCAGTGCCAGAGCCCTTCAGAGTGTGTTAGTACACCCTGCTGGCCAACACACCACAGATGCCCCTGTGAACTGGGATCCTGTGAATACAACCACAGAGGCAGTAGTAAAAGCTGAGTCTGCCCACCCCACAACTACAGACCTCAATACCATAGTCACACCTTTCTATAATGCAGGCCTCCTAAGCCCCACCACCCCAACAGATGATTCCTGGGTGCCACTGGGAGTCCCTGCTAGGCACACGTGATTTCAACCAAGGGCACAAGACAGCAAAAATTGGGACACCCTCTCCATGGCTGCTGACTTCCAGACACCTCAGTTGTGCCTTGCCAGCTCACAGGCCTATATAAAGAGAACCCAAATAGCTCAAGTAGGGAGCTACACTAGACTACCAAGCCCAGGAGACCTGAGTGGTCACACCAGTAGCATCATACCCAAAAGAAACTGGGTAGCAAAGCAATTGGAGCTACAATTAAAATATTACAGCAAAATTGGGAAGACAAAAAAGTAATCCACAAAGGAAAGAAAAAGAGGAGTCACCAGAAAGGGAGTTAAATGAAATTGAAGCTACTAACTTATCAGAGAAAGAATTCAGAGTAATGGTTATAAGGATGCTCAAACAGCTGGATGACAAATACACACAACTCAATGAGAATTATAAGGAGCTGAATGAGAATGTCACCAACATGAAAAGGAACCAAGAAGAAATGAAGAACGACATAGCTGCAATAAAGAACAAAATAGAAGGCTTAAACAGCAGACTAGAAGAGGCTGAGGACCGCATCAGCGAATTAGAAGACAAGGTAGGAAAAAACACACAAACACAGGAACAACTGGAAAAAAAAAAACTTTAAAAGCAGGAGGACAGCCTAAGGGAGCTTTGGGACAATGCAAAACAAAACAATATTCGCTTAATAGGGGTACCAGAAGGAGAGGAGGAGAAGCAAGGAATAGAAAACCTGTCTGAAGAAATAATGACAGAAAACTTTCCTGATATTGGCAAGAAAAAAAACTACACAAGTCCAAGAAGAACATAGAGTGCCAGACGAGATGAACCCCAAAAGACAAACACCAAGACACATCATAATTAAATTGGCAAACACCAACAACAAACTAAGAATCTTAAAGGCTGCCAGAGAGATACAGAAATTACATACAAGGGATCTCTCATTAGAATATCAGCTGACTTCTCAACAGAAACACACTAGTCAAGAAGGGAATGGAATGAAATATACAAAGTGATGCAAAGCAAGGAAATGAATCCAAGAATACTATACCAAGCAAGGTTATCATTCAAAATTAAAGGTGGAATCAGGAGCTTCACAGACAAAAAAGGGCTAAGAGAGTTTATTATCACCAAGTCAGCAATACAAGAAATGCTAAAGGGACGGCTGTAAAAAGAAGAAACAGAAAAACAAGAAGAAACACAAACATTAAGAATAAAAATGACCACAAACAAGTACTTTTCAATAATAACATTAAATGTAAATGGATTGAATGCTCCAATCAAAATACACAGGGTAGCTGAATGGATAAGAAAACATGACCCATATATTTGCTGTTTGCAAGAGACCCACTGCAGAACAAAGGATTCACACAGACTGAGAGTAAATGGATGGAAAAAAATTTTTCAGGCGAATGAAAATGAGAAAAAAGCTGGGATTGTGACACTTATATCTGACAAAATACACTTTGAAGTAAAGACCATAACAAAAGATAAGAAAGGCCACGACCTAATGCTAAAGGGAGCAATTCAACAAGAAGGTATAACTCTAGTAAACATATATACATCCAATACAGGAGCACAAATACATAAAACAACTTCTGGAAGATATCAAGGAAGAGATCTATAGCAATACAGTTATAGTTGGGGACTTTAATATAACACTGACATCACTGGATAAATACTCTAAACAAAAAAATTATCAAAGAAACAGCAATTCTAAATGACTCACTAGATCGGATGGGCTTAATTGACATCTTCAGAATATTTCACCCCAAAGTTACAGAATATACATTCTTCTCCAGAGCACATGGTACATTTTCAAAGATAGGACACAGGCAAAGTCTCTTCAAATTCAAGAGAATAGGAATCATAACAAATATCTTCTCAGACCACAATGGCATAAAACTAGAAATCAACTACAATAAAAAATTTTTTAAAATAACACTTGGAGGCTAAATAGCATGCTATTAAACAATGACTGGGTTACCAGAGAGATCAAAGAAGAAATAAAAAGCTTCCTGGAAACAAATGACAATGAAAACACAACAATCCAAAATCTATGTGACACAATGAAAGCAGTCCTGAGAGAGAAGTTCATATCTCTACAGGCCTACCTCAAAAACAAAACAAAACAAGAAAAACTGGTAATACATGATCTAACCCTACAACTCAGAGTTAGAAAGAGAGCAACAAGAAAAGCTCACAGTATCCAGAAAGGAGGAAATAATAAAGATCAGAACAGAAATAAACGGCATAGAGACCAAAAAAAAAAAAAAAAAAAAGATCAATGAAACCAAGAGCTGGTTCTTTGAAAGGATAAATAAGATTGATGAACTTCTCACCAAGCTCACAAAGAAACAAAGAGAGAGGACCCAAATAAACAAAATCAGAAATGAAAAAGGTAAAGTAACAACTGACCCTACTGATATACAAAGGATTGTCAAAAAACACTACGAACAACTCCAACAAATTGGACAACCTCAGTGAAATGGACACATTCCTAGAAAAGTACAAGCTTCCAAAACCTAATCAGGAAGAATAAAAAAACCTGAATAGGCCAATAACTACTGATGAAATTGAAACAGTAATCAAAAAGCTGCCAGCAAACAAAGGCCCTGAACCAGATGGCTTCACAGGGGAGTTTTACTGAACATTCAAAGAACTAAAGCCAATTCTTCTCAGACTATTGCAAAAAATTTAAGAGGAAGGCACAATTCCAAGCTCTTTCTATGAAGCCAGCATTCCCTTAATCCTGAAACCAGATAAAGATACCACAAAGAGAATTACAGGTCAATATCCCTGATGAACATAGATGCTAACATCTTCAACAAAATTCTAGCTAACCGGATCTAGCATTACATTAGAAAGATCATACACATGACCAAGTGGGACTTATTCCAGGAATTCAAGGCTGGTACAATATCCACAAATCAATAAACGTGATACATCACATAAAACAAATTGAGAGACAAAAATCACAAAATCATATCAATTGATGCAGAAAAGGCATTTGACAAAATCCAAGACCCTTTCTTGATAAAAACTCTCAGCAAAGTGGAAATAGAGGTATCATACCTCAACATAATAAAAGCCTTATATGACAAACCTACAGCCAACATCATACTCAATGGGAAAAAATCTAAAACCATTTCCCTTAAGAACAGGAACAAGACAGGGATGCCCACTTTCACCACTTCTGTTCAACATAGTACTGGAAGTGCTGGCCAAAGCAATCAGACAAGAAGAAAAAATAAAAGGTATCCAAATTGGAAAAGAAGAAGTAAAATTGTCATTATTTGCAGATGACATGATACTGTACATAGAAAACCCTAAAGACTCCATAAAAAATTATTGGACCTAATAAATGAATTTGGCAATGTAGCAGGATACAAAATTAATACCAAGAAACCTATGGCATTTTTTATACACCAACAGTGAACTTACAGAAAGAGAAATTAAAAAAACAATCCCGTTTACCATTGTACCAAAAAAATTAAGATACCTAGGTATAAACTTAACTAAGGAGGTAAAAGACCTCTATTCAGAAAATTACAGGACATTGAAAAAAGAGATAGAGGAAGACATACACAGATGGAAGAACATACCATGTTTATGGATTGGTAGAATCAACATATCAAAATGTCCATACTATCCAAAGCAATCTATAGATTCAATGCACTCCCCATTAAAATACCGACAGCATATCTCACAGATATAGAAAAGAACTCTCCAAAAATTTATCTGGAATAAAAAAAAAATCTGGATAGCTGCTGGGATCCTGAGAAAGAAAAACAAAGTAGGAGGGATCTCAATACCAGATATCAAGCTGTATTACAAAGCCACTGTTCTCAAAAATGCCTGGTACTGGCATAAGAATAGACATATAGACCAATGGAATAGAATAGAGAACCCAGAAATTGAGTCAGACCACTATGCTCAATTAATATTTGACAAAGGAGTCAATAACATGCAATGGAGTCAAGACAGTCTCTTCAATAAATGGTGTTGGGAAATTTGGTCAGACACATGCAAAAAAAATGAAACTAGACCACCAACTCACACCATACACAAAAATAAACTCAAAAAGGATAAAGGACTTACACGTAAGATGAGAAACCATAAAAATATTAGAGGAATCCACGGGTAGCAAAGTCTTTTGCTGAAAGAATTTTTTCACTGACACAGCTCGTAGGGCAATAGAAACTAAAGGGAAAATAAAACAAGTGGGACTATATAAAAATAAAAAGCTTCTGCACAGCAAAAGAAACCATCAACAAAACAACAAGAAAGCCCACTGCATGGGAGAACATATTTGCCAATGATATCTCGGACAAAGATTTAATCTCCAACATTTACAGGGAACTCATACAACTTAACAAAAGGAAGATAAACAACCCAATCAAATAATGGGCAAAGGACCTAAATAGACACTTTTTGAAATAGGACTACAGCAGGCCTAGAGACACATGAAAACATACACAAAGTCACTAATCATCTGAGAGACGCAAATCAAAACAACAATGAGGTACCATCTCCCATCTGTCAGAATGGCTATCATCAACAAATCAACAAACAACAAATCCTGGAGAGTGTGGAGAAAAAGGAACCCTTGTTCACTGCTGGTGGGAATGCAAACTGGTGCAGCCACTATGGAGAACAGTATGGAGTTTCCTCATAAAACTAAATATGGAACTTCCATTTGACCCAGTGATCCCACTTCTAGGAATATATCCCAAGAAACCAGAAACATCAATCAGAAAGGATATATGCATCTCTGTATTCATAGAAGCACAATTTACAATAGCTAAGATTGGGAAACAGCCTAAGTGCCCATCAGCAGATGAATGGATTAAAAAACTTCAGCACATGTACACAATGGAATATTATCTACTCTAATAAAAGCATAATATTGAAATTGACCATTCTTCAGGATGCCTAAGCCAGGCCCACCAGCCAATCAGAGCAACTGTATGCAAATTAACCCAGCCAAGATGGTGGAGGCTGGAGCCCTGGGAGAAGCCACAGACTGTGGCCCAGCAGGGCAGACTGAAGACCTCTGCCCCAGGATCTAGGCAGCAGCCCCGGGGGCGGGAGCAGCCAGCCGGCCCCAAGGCTGAGGCCTGGATCGATCCTGGGGCACACACATGGCAGCCACGGGGCGGGAGAAGCAAGCTCACACTGCGGTCCAGGGGAGACAGAAGCTGTGCCATTGGCAGGTCCCCGAATGGGGGGGTGGATCATCCAGAGGTGGAGGTGCTCCTGCTTTGCAGCTGCAGTGCTGGGGCTGCATGGGCAGCTGCCACCTGGCTGAGGCTGAGCCCTGAGCTGGGGGTTAATGCCCCCTCCCCATGGAAGCTTTAATGAGGGAAGGCGGGCTGCTCCCTCTCTCACACACACACCGCCTCCTGTGCCCACTCTCTGGCTGGCTTCATTTTCTCTGCCACAGGGGCAGGGGTCTCATGTGAGAGGCCCCGTCTCCCTTTAGAGCTGGCATGAACCAGCAGGAGCCAGGAGAGGGAGAGATGGGCAGTGGGCGGGCGGAGGGAGCAGCAGCCAGGGAGAGTTTGGGGGGAAGTAACCAGGTGGGGGAGGGGTGAAACAGGAGGGAGGGAAGAACTTTATAAAAGAGTCAGTGGACAGCAGAGTTAAAAAAAGAGGATGTATGCGGGAACTGTAGGGCCTATAATGAAAACCAAATATAGTTGTGTACTGGGGACAGATTTTAAAAGTACAAGTTAGAAAAGAAAAAAGATAAATGATAGTGGATAATTATGCAGGTAGATAGATAGGTATTAAAACAGTGGAAGTAAGTAGAGAAGAATGTATGGCAAAGGTAGGATGAGAGAAAAAGAGGGAGGAAAGACAAGATATAAAGGGGGAGCTGGTAGAGCTTAAAAGGAGAATGGAAAGAAGGAAGGAATGAGGGAAGGAGCAAAGCAGGTCAGAGGGAGGAAGTGAAGAAAAAAATTAAGGTGGAAGGAAGGAAAAGGGGAGGGTGAGCAGGGGTAAAGGTAAAGGAAAGAAGGAATGTGGGAAGGGAAGGAGGGTAGTAGAAAAATGGGAAGAATGATGATAGAACAGAAGTAGGAAATAAGGAGGAAAAAAAGTTTATAAATGATGAGTCAGTAGGAAAAAGTGTTACATAAAGGAGAAAAATAGTGTGAGGGGAAGAAGCCAATATGAAAGTCAAATACAATTGTGTGTGAAAGGGACAAGATTAAAAAAGAAAGTTAATAGGGGTGACCAGGCCGGCAGGAGAGAGTAGTTAGGGGGATCGGGCAGGCAGGCAGAGTGGTTAGGGCAGGCAGGCAGGTTAGTGGTTAAGAACCAGAGGTCCTGGATTGTGAGAGTCCCCAAGAACTCCATATTGGAGAGGGTGCAGGTCAGGCTGAGGTACCGCCCCTCCACCCCCTACCCCTCTGTGCACAAATGTCGTGCACTGGGTCCCTAGTGCTGCTCTAAAAAGGAAGGAATTCTTACCATTTGCAACAGCAGGGATGGAGCTGGAGAGCATTATGCTAAGTGAAATAAGTCTATCAGAGAAAGATAAATATCACATGCTCTCACTCATTTGTGGATTATAATGAACAACACAAACTGATGAACAAAGACAGATGTAGAGACAGAGACACATCGATCAGATGTGCAAAACTCAGAAGGAATACAGGGGAGCATCGGGATGAGGGGAAGAGATCAATCAAAGGACTTGAATGCATGCATACAAGCATAAATGATGGGTGTGAACAACAGGGGAAGAGGGCAGGACTGCGGGGACATTGGGGAGATAAGGACACATTTTTAATATCTTAATAAAGGAAAAAAATCCAAAGTCTATTAAATAGAGGCCTGCAAAATAGAAGGTTTGCTGTATTTAAAATACCCAAAATGTGAAAAGCAAATTAAATGTTCATCAACTAACACAATGTGGCATATGAGTAAAATAAAATATTAGTGGAAATAAAAAGAAATGAAGTACTAATAATACCTGCTACAACATAATTAACCTTGAAAACACTATGCTAGGTGAAAAAAGCCCATCATAAACAACCACATATTATATTTATACTAGGGGCCTGGTGCACAAAAATATGTGCAACCAGGGGAGGGGGGTCCTTCGGCCCAGCTTGTGCCCTTTCACAGTCTGGGACCCCTTGGAGGATGTTCACCAGCTGGTGTGCCTGGCCAGCCTGGGTGAGGGGCTGATGGCTGTTTGCAGGCTGGCCAAGCCCCCCAGTGGGAACCCTCACCCCTTGGGGGTGTGGCCAGTCTGGTTAAGGGTCTGAGGGCCGTTTTCAGGCTGCCCACAGTCACTTCAGGGTTTGAGTCCCTACAGGGGTGCCTGGCCAGCCTGGGTAAGGGGCTGAGGGCTGTTTTCAGGCTGCCCACAGCTCCCATTGACCCAACATCCCAGCGAGGCTGGCTGGAATCAGGTTTCTGGGGTTTATTTATCTTCTATAATTGAAACTTTCTTGACTTGAGCAGAGTCCTAGTCAGGCAATAAAGCCTCCTGTTTGCTTCAGCTCCATGGCTTCTATAATTGTAACTTTGTTGCCTTGAGCAGAGGCCCAGCCAGCCGAGGCAGACAGTTTCCTCCAAACAGAAGCCTCCTGTTTGCTCTAGCTTCCTGGCTGCCAGCCGCCATCTTAGCTGGGTTAATTTGCATACAGTCGCTCTGATTGGCTGGTGAGTGTGGCTTAGGTGTCTCAGAGTGATGGTTAATTTGCATATTACTCTTTTATTAGATTAGATAAAAGGTTTAGAACAGTCAAATATAAAGACACAGAAAGTAGATTAGTGGTTGTATTAAAGTAGCCAGTTAGTTAGATATTAACAAAGAAAAGAGTGCCAGATATCTGATTAAGCTGGATTAACTAAGAAAGGACAGTTTCACATTCACTCCAGGTATCCAAGTAGGTAGGAAAGATGCTTTTCAGTTACCCCAAGGAGTATCTGGCACTGTTCCACCAGATAAATGAGGAAGGAGAAAATTGGAAGGGAAATTCTTTTCATGGCATGCATGTGCAATAGAAGCCAAATGACAAAGCAGAACTATGAGACATCCACTGTAGGAGCCAAGCCTGGGAAGGGACTAGCCTTGGAAAATCTGGGAAAAAGGTCAGACAGGATAAGGACTGAAACCCCAAAAGATACAGGAAACGTATTGGATAGTGGGAGGGCACCAGCACAGACCTGAGAAAATACAGGAAAGAAATCCTGCTTTTCCCCAAAAGCCAAGAAAATACATAGATGTCTAACAAAATCCCACCTCTGTGGCAGCTGTGTGGAGAGAAGTGCAAGACTGATCATGGTCTAGGGAACGGCTCTAGGGTCAAGCCCAGGGCTGACCTGTGGCAGGGCCACAAACAAGTCCTGGCCTAGAGGGCAGAGCTCTCCTAGCAAAATTAAACCTGACCTTGTAGCCCTCCCTAATTCCTTCCTAAGTAACTAATGGGCTGTGAGAGGTGCAGGAAGTGTTGCCAAAACAAGAACATTTGTATACATGTTAATCTATCATTGTTTTAATCAGACTATAAAATAAAGCACAGGCTTGCAGGCTGGGTTTTTTGTGTCCTCACCCAGGCACAGGAGATTCACTAAGCCCAGCTGTATTCTCTTGTCTGACTTTTCTTCAATGGTTCACCCTTAGCCCTGCTGGCGTGGCACAGGATACCACTGAGCCTTGGCAGCAGACGTGCAGATGGGGAAATGAGGCACAGAGAAGTTAAGTAACTTGCCCAAGGTTGTACAGCTAAAATTGTAATGCTAGCCTGGAACAGAGACTGAGATAGTTATGGCAGTGCAGCTCTGAGCCCTGACCCTCCTGGGCTTCACGGACTTCTGAAGTGAGATAGAGCTGAACCACCTGGATGTGAATGAGACATTGGGCAAGGTATAGGGGGGCAGTGAATGCACTCTATCAGCTGAGTGCTGCTGAGGTGCCTCATTGAATGTAGCAGCTTCTTCAAGGGCACCTGTGCCCTGTGCATCCCTTTGTAGCATGCCTTCTATGTGGCACATATGTTTTATCTTCTTTACTCCTAAATTCTGAAGGTCCCTATGAGACTTGCAACCAAGGCAGAAGCGAGCAACCGTAGAGGACTCTCCTTTTGCCTTTGTCCAAACAGTCTACCTGTTCTCTGCCTCTCTGAGGGTCTACTATCTCTTTCACTCTAATATGTATTGCCACTGTCATTTAAAATCCTCTTATGTGTGTTCCTGAAATTCCTTTCCAACAACACAAAAAGAACGTATTTCCTTCAGTACCAGTTTCCTAGAGCTTGATTAAGTTAGAGGAAAATGAGGTGTGACTGCTAATGAGTACAGGATTTCATTTCAGGCCAATGAAAATGTCCTAAAATTATATGGTAGTGGGTTGCACAAATGTGAATATACTAAAAACCATTGACTTGTACATTTTTAATGGATAAATTATATGTGAATTATATTTCAGTAAAGCTGTTACAAAATTTTTTAAAGAAAGATCAGTGTGATGCTGAAATAAAATAAAAAGGCAATACATATTGATATGTACTATAATCAATTTGTAAGAAATACAGAGCACCTGCCATATGCAAACCACTATCCATAAAATTATAAAAATTCACAGTGCATAGCAATAAAATAATTCAACCTATAACTCTACATAGGTATTTTGATGTGTGGTATGGATGCCTAATAAATAAAGAAAAGGTTAATAAAATTTGCCTTCCGTGTATGCATTTATTCAATTTTATAAATAAAGGAGAGCAATCTAGTTGCATAAAATTAAAATCTTAATTATTCAGCTCTAGGCTGTATTTTACAAAGAAGGTTCATAAACACATCCTGTGATCAGAAACTATAGAAATCCTGGGAGAATATCAAACACAAATGAGTTGCCAGAGGATGTTTCCATACATATTTAAGACTATCCTTTTAAGATTAACAAATGATTTAATTATAATCAGAGACTCTTTGTGATGGAAAGGCTAAAGCATATTTCAGCTCTATAAAGTTTCTGAAAATTTTAGTTTTGTTCTAATATTTCAGAAATAAAAATAATTATTTGAGAGAGACTGTACCTTATAAGATGAGACTCCAAGATGATTCATTCTTATTCTAATAATGAGATAAAAACATACCAGGTATCTCTAGTCAATGAGCATCTGGAAAATATCCAACCCCAAAGAAACAGAAAATTCTGCTCAGTGACAACACATTATTTAACTCACCAGGGCAATTTAAGATGACACAATGTGACAAATCTATGCAAGGAAATTTGTCAGGTGAAAGCATTTCTTCCTTAAGAAATTTTTGCCAGCAGTGCAGATAGAAAAATAAAAGTCAAATTGTGAGCATGCTTAGAGAATTTCTCTGACTGAGTTTGTAACTATGTGCAAATTAGTTCCCTTCTACAGCTTATAGAGGCAGTTTCCAAAGGTTTCAAACCATATATATGTCTTGATGAAATAAGGCTGCTGATTTTAATTTTGTTATATACTAGAGGCCTGGTGCATGAAATTTGTGAACTGGAGGGGTGTCACTTAGCCCAGCCTGCACCCTTTCCAATCTGGGACTTCTCAGGGGATTTCCAACTGCTGCTGTAGGCCAGATCCCTGTGGTATTGGGCCTAAACCAACAGACGTGCCTCTTGCAAAGTTGTGCTGCTGCTGCTGCTGCTGCTGCTGCTGTGGCTCCATGGCATCTCTGAACTGTGGTTCATATTCGCTATGCTGGGGTTGTGCCCTGGGTTCATGATGTTCAAGGCCTGGCCCTGGGCATTCTGGCCTCCCATTGCTTGTTGCTTTGGAGGACAGCAGGTCGTGGACCCCTGGCTTGCATGGCATTAAGATTCAGCAGGCTGGGCTAGAGCTGAAGGCCGGGTTGGCTGGCCACTTACTCAGCCATGTGCTCTTTGATGAGAGCTGCCATGAGCTGATGGTTTAACTTGAGGATGTTGAGCATGTGCTGCTGCTGTGGGAGCTGGGAGACTTCAGGATCTGCAGCAGGTCCTGCAGGGTACCTAGAGAGATGCTCTGAGGTGGCTTCACCTTGAGTCTGCATAGACATCACGGGTCTGGGCATGCCTAATATTGACTGTTGCTGGGGGATGGGTGCCGGCTGCCAGTGCCAGGGCTTGGGGCAGGGGCAGAATAACAGGCCCACTGACCTGGTTGGGTCACATTCGGGCCCATGGGGGCCATCTGGCTCTCAGGGGTCACTGTGCCTCAGGGGCATTCCATTGTCGGTGCTCACCCAGTACAGATGCTGCTCCTGTGTCTCAAGTACAATCTGCCGGCACCTCCACTGCTGCAGGTGGGCCTGGGCAGAAGGCGGTGGGGCTGGCACCTGGTTAGTGGGTTTCCTAGTATAAACTGTGATGGGGGCTGAATTCTGGCCATGCTGGAGAAGCCGGCTAGTGACATGCTCACAGGCGAGGTCTGGAGCAGAGTTGAGGGCTGTGTTGTCCAGGGTGTGCTGGGATGTAGTGTTGGGGCCGTGGTGGTGCTGAAAAAGGGGACTCTGCTGACGCTTGGTGCAGGTGTTGATGGTGGCATCTACTGGCACATTTAGCTATGTGTGCTGCCAGTGGTAATGTAGCTTCTGCTGGCGGGGCTCCTGCTTGATGTTAAGGTAGTAGGGAAATGGGGCATGTGTTTTCTTGGCAGTGGTTGGCATGGTAGCAGCAAAGAACCATGAACTGTTTGCACATTCTGCAACCTCCATTGGTCTTGTGCTGGCAGCCCTTAGTGTGCTGCACAACCCTCATCATCTTCTGGCAGGACAGCTGCGGGCAGTTGGTGTCTCGGACCTGGCAGGCATGCCTCAGGGACTGGATACAGCACTGGATGGCCTGGCGCCACCACTTCTGGAGGCTCCTGAACTGCAGCTCACTCACCACCTCTGTCAGAACAGAGGCAGCCCCACCTCCTCTGCTATAGCTCCTGTGGCAGCCCCACCTCCTCCACTTCTGCTCCCACACCTCCTCCACTCCAGCTCCATGACAGTTACTGCTTTCTCCCCTCTGGTTCCCCAGGCTGCAGCACCACCTCCTCTGCCCCGGGTCCCATGGCAGCCCCTCCTCCTCCACTCCTACGCCCCTGATGCTGGGGCCTTGGAAACCCCTGACAGAAAATGCATGAAATGGCCGCCGGTACTCCCGCACCCTACAGGGCCATAGAAACCCTGGCAGAAGCCATGTGGAGTGGCTGCTGGCCCCACCCCCGCTGCCCCACCCCTGCTGAGTGCACTGCCATCCTATGAGGGCTTTATGGAGTGAGGGTTAATTTGCATATTACCTCTTTATTAGATAGGATAACCTTATATGGTTATCACTCTGACATGAAGATGGCAGCACCCAGTCCCATCAGCCCCGCCACTGGAGTGTCGGGTCCTGTCAGCCCGCTGGGAGGACTGGCAACCAGGAGCGAGGACTTGGTGGCTCCACTGACTCTGGAGCTCCTGGCAAGTGTCTAAACAATAGGATGGACATGGCAGTCCAGTTTCCTTTGGCTGCGGGAAGGTGGATTGCTGTTGTTCATTTGGGCTGCCTGGCACTGAGCACAACTGAACAAAAACCAGGTCAGTGCCTCCAGAGTGGCTGCTGGGTCCCAGACGCTCCGCTTTCTCTCAAAACTCCTGCTGGGCCCCGAAAACTCCACAGCTGCAGCCAGCGCCTAGGAGCCATGATGCTCCCATCACTCACTGCTGCCTTTTTTAAAAAATCACCAACTGTGGCAGTCTCTGCGCCGCCGCTACCACCACCACCACCACCACCACCACCTCCACCAGCCTGTGCAGTTCATACACTCCCCAAACAAATTATCCCAAGTCAGAAGTTAAACCAGCGCCACCTGCCTAATATACCCAGCTGAGCCCCCACCCTCAGCCCTGCTCTGTGCCACCAGCCCTGCACACTGGCTGCACACAGGGAGCCCATACCTTACCCAGAGAGGTAGGGCCACAGTCAAGCACCAGGTGGAGGAGGCTGGCTGGCTGGTGGTGCATTCCCATGCACCAGGACTAGAGCCCTCGCTCCCATGCACAGCAGTTTTCCGGAGGAACCAGGTTCCGGGCCCCAGTTCCAGGCCCCCAGAGGTGACCAAGGCTCAGAGATGGTGACTTCCAATGGAGGAATGGGAAGAGGGTTGCTTGGAAAGCGGGGTAAACAGCACTGCCAGTCAGTGCTTCTGCTGCAGCTTTTGCCACAGGATCCTAAGGGGGGTGCAGCACAATAAAGAGAGAGCATGATTTTAAAAAATTGCTTTTAAATCCTACTGAAATAGATCTGCCTGCACTCACAGACACACACAAGTGTATTTTGGGGAGTTTAAAAATTCGGTGTTTTTGCAAGTAAGAAAACAGTATTTTTCAACCTTCTATCCAGTCTTCCCATGTTTGAAACACCCATTCCGTTTAACCCTTTCCTTATAATCACACACTTGACAATACCATGCTCAGTTGAGGTCTTGAATATAAATATGCTCACAAAACTCTAAGGGCTTGAGTATGTGTGTGATTTTAATTACCAGGGGAAAAAATAAAGTTCTAGCAAGCACATTGTACTAGAAGGAAGTTATGGATATTTTTTCTCACTATATCCTGGAAGAGAATTTCTTTATTTCTTTTTGTCTTTCTAATGTGATACATGTTGGGCAACTGCTGCCACCCTCCACCTCCCCACCCCTGACCCCCTGACCCCTCCCCCGCCCCCATCCCCAACTAGACCAATGTCACTATTGGTTTATTGACATATAAATCTGTCAATAACTTTTCATGAATTTAAATGCCTCACCTAACCATTCTTTGAAACATTCCCATCAGGGCTGTGAGGGGGAATTTATGTAAGCCCCCAGCCTAATGCCAATTTCACAGTGTGATAACTATCTGTCACCCATTTAAAAGAAGTAGGATCTGTCCAATTTTCCTTTTTATGTACAACATATAACAATAGGCTGGACACATAGTAGGAACTCTGAAACTAACTGATTTCTTTAACACAATAATATACTCAATCTAAAGTTTCTCCATTATCCCCATTAACATTTTTCCTGCTTAAGTTTTTCAAAATGTTTACCCCCTTTACCCCACTCCATGCCCCTCCTCAGGCCTTCACTGAATATAGTCCATGTCCATGCAAAATGTCTTTTCATAATGGCTACCTCTACCTATGTCATTTTGCCTGCCCTCAAAAACTTTCAAAGCATTTTGAGGATATTTCCAAAGACAAGGTACTCTTAGGATATTCACTTTAATGCCTAGATTTACATTGCTTGGTTCTTTTAAAAAATTCCAGGCATTTATTAACTCTCATTTATCTTCTAGATTTTAGCTTAAAACCCTTAAGAAGGAGAAAGTGGAAGCCATATTCACATTTTCTTTAAAGGAACATGAGATAAATAACAAGTGCCTATCATTGATGAAGAATTTTGCCATCCTTCTCTATCCCCTTCTATTCCCGGTGAATTTTCTTTGTCTGTACCAGTGAATCATATGGTTGAAATATGTTTATTACCACACTAAATTCATTGATTTCACAATTTTGATACCTTCTTAGCAACAAGATGATTTATGTTCAACTTTATCCACCACATAGAATCATTTCACTATATTTTATTTGAAAAAAATACCAAAAAACACACATTCTGTATTCCAATATCCTATGTAATAAAAGACTAATATGCAAATCAACCAAACTGCAGAACGACAGATCACTGTGACACGCACTGACCACCAGAGATGACATGCACCGACCACCAGAGGGCAGACGCTCAATGCAGGACCTGCCCTCTGATGGTCAGTGCACTTCTAAAGGGGAATTACCACTCAGCCAGAAGGCCTGAGCGCAGCTCATGGCTGGCAAGTGCAGCCACAGTGGCAGGAGCCTCTCCTGCCTCTATGGCAGCACTAAGGAAGTCTGACTACTGGCTTAGCCCGCTCCCCTCATCAGACATCCCCCAAGAACCCCCAGACTGCGAAGGACACAGGCCGGGCTGAGGGACCCTCTCTACCCCCAGTTCATCAATTTCATGCACCAGGCCTCTAGTATAAACAGCATCCTGTTTATGTCATCATATGCTAGTTGGTTATCTGAAATGCAAAATGAATGGACGAGAAAGAAAAAAATCAAACCGAATGCCAGATCATCTCTTTATAATTTCATATTTGCAATTTTTCCTAAGTCATGATTTTACTAAAAAGAGAAGTTTGAAAGTCTTAATATAGATTTATTAGAGTTCTTTCTTTCTAAGTCATGGTCCATGCCTTGTTCAACTGTTATGAAGGTCCATACTACTCAATCATTTAACATGATTTAGTTAGCTTCCCTCTGACACTCAACCACAAAACTGAGCTCAGGCTTAGAAAATACACAGAAATGATTTTGTTTAACTGGAGTCTAAACTAAGGAATAATTGGTTTCTGCCTCTCCTGGAGGCGCTCATAGACCTTTGCAACCCCCAATGTCTTTCGTTAGCAAGTGTGTGCAGTGTTCCACTTCGAGGGTTCTTGAGGCCTATGTGACTGTGCCCAGCATCTTTCCTGCATTGGCAACATTTAGTAAATGCTGCCCAGAACTGACTCCCTGCTGCATGTACTTCTCCATGACTTTATTGCTGTTTCTGGTAGATGAACACAGAAGAAAGAGGATTGAATTTACAATTATTGGTAAAATGATGGTTACCAGAGACTGAGGGGGTGGGGCAATAACAGAGATATTGTTCAAGGGTACAAACTTACATCCAGTTGTACAAAGGTCCCAGAGAACTACTTCAAAGTATAGTGAATGTAGACAACCATATTGTAATATTCAAACTTGCTGAGAGATTAAATCTTCATTATGTCAACCACAAAAAAGAAATGATAACTATGCGATGTGTAAGGTGCTAACGATTGCTACATTCCAAAAAAAGAGTAATATGCAAATTGACCATCACTTAACACACAAGATGGCTGCCCCGTGTGGTCTAATAAAAGAGTAATATACAAATTGACCATCACTCCAACACACAAGATGGCTGTCCTCATATGGTCAAAGATGGCTTCCCCCATGTGGACACAAGATGGCCAGCAGGGGAGGGCAGTTGGGAGGGACCAGGCCTGAAAGGGAGAAAAGTTGGGGGTGATCAGGCCTGCAGGGGAGGACAGTTAGAGGTGACTGGGCCAGCAGAGGGGGGCACTTGAAGGGTGACCAGGCCTACAGGGGAGGGCAGTTGGGGGTAGGGAGCAGGGCAGTTGAGAGAGGGGACCAGGCCTGCAGGGGAGATCTATTGAGGGAGATCCAGACCTACAGGGAGGGCAGTTAAGGGCTAACAGGCTGGCAAGGGAGGGCAGTTAGGGGCAACCAGGCAGGCAGGGGAGGGCAGTTAGGGGCAACCAGGCTGGCAAGGGAGGGCAGTTAGGCATTGATCAGACTGTCAGGGGAGTGGTTAGGGGGTGATCAGGCAAGCAGGCAGGCAGGCAGGCAAGCAGTTGGGAGCCAGCAGTCTCTCAAGGGGTCCCAGATTGGAGAGGGTGCAGGCTTGGCTGAGGGACAACCCCCCCTATGCATGAATTTCATGCACTAGGCCTCTAGTATATTTATGGAGGGGGAGAGAGAGAGAAAGAGAGAGAGGGAATATGCAAAATAGGCCAGGATGCCATAGTGGCTCACAACTGGACAGGAGGAGGTTGCACATGCAGGCGAGTCCCTGAGTGGAGACGTAGACAGAGACAGGGTGGCCAGAGCGGAAACAGACAGGGACACAGGGACCAGCCTGAGCTGCCACAGTGGAGCGCAGGCTAGGAGAGGAGAGGGCGGCCTGCCTGCAGCCTCCATGGTCAATGGCAGGCCCAGAGAGGAAAGGGAGGCTCACCCACAGCATCCCAGGCTGATTGCATGCCCCGAGAGAAAACAGCAGCCTGCCTGCAGGAAGTTCTAGCCAGAGCAATACAGCAAAAAAAAAATAAATAAAAGGCATCCAATGAGGGAAGGAAGAAGTAAAACTGTCACTTTTTGCAGATAATATGATTCTGTATATAGAAAACCCTAAAGACTCCATAAAAAACAACAACACCTATTAGAAACAATAAACCAATACAGTCAAGAGGCAGATACAAAATTAATGTGCAAAAATCATTGTTTTCCTGTATACTAACAACAAAACTTCAGAAAAAGAAATTAAAGAAAATTACTTTTGCAATTACAACCAAAAGAATAAAATACCTAGGAATAAATTTAACAATAAACATGAAAGACCTATATATTGAAAATTACAAACCATTATTAAAAGATATTGAAAAAGACACAAAATGGGAAAATATCTTGTGTTCATGGATTAGAGGAAGCAACATATTTAAAATGGCCATATTACCCAAAGCAATATACAGATTTAATGCAATTCCCATCAAAATCCCAATGTCATTTTTTAAAGAAATAGGATGAGAAAGCATCAGATTTGTATGGAACTACAAAAGACCCAGAATAGGTAAAGCAATTCTGAAAAAATAAAAAAGAACAAAGCTGAAGGTATCACATTACTGACGTCAAATTATACTTCATAGCTACAATAATGAAAACAGCATGGTACTGGCAGAGAAACAGACACACAGATCAATGGAACAGAATAGAGAGCCCAGATATACTTTTATCTTCCTCCTCAATGTTATAGGAAATAATATAAGTCTGTTTATGTAAGACTAGACTTAAACAATAGTAAAAGAGGAACAGTATAATCTTAAAGTATTGTCAGTATAATGGTCACATTTCTTAGACTGATTATAATACACAGATAATTTTCAAAAAAGATGCCAAACACACAATGGCTTAAAGATAGTCTCTTCGATAAAGGGTGCTGGGAAAACTGGGAAATCAGATGAAACTGGATTACAGTTTGTCCCCTTGCACAAAAATTAATTCAGAATGGATCAAAGACCTAAATATTGGGTCTAAAACAATAAGTTACAATTAGAAAATATAGTTACCAAACTTATGGACCTTGGTTGTAGAGAACATTTTCTGAGCTTGACCCCAAAGGCAAGGGAAATAAAGGCAAAAATAAATGAATGGGACTATCTATAATAGTAAAAGTGTAATATGCTAATTAGACTGGACATCCTTCCAGACAACCTTCCAAATGAAGCTGGGGCTGGGAGGGAAGCCCGGATCCCAGGTGCCTGCCAGCAGCTAGAGGGAAGCTCGAGTCCCGGGTGGCAGAGGGAAGCTGGTGTCAACAGCCAGGGGAAGGAAGGCCTACTCTTGCACGAATTTCAAGCATGGGCCTCTAGTATCAAACTAAAAAGTTTCTGCACAGCAAAAAAAAAACACAAAAAAAACTGATAACAAAACAAAGAGGCAGCCAACCAGATGGGATATATTTGCAAACAGTAGCTCTGTCAAAAGTTTAATTTCCAAAATACATAAAGAACTCATACAACTCACCAAACAACCCAATCAAAAAGTGGGCAGATGTCCTAAAAATACACCTCTCCCAGGAAGACATATAATATATGAAAATATGTTCAACCTAACTGGCATTTAGGAAAATTTAAATCAAAACTACAATGAAATAACACCTCACACCTGTTAGAGTGGCCATTATCAACAAGGCAGTAACAAGTGGTGGAGAGGTTGTAGGGAAAAGGGAACCCTCATTCACTGCTGGTAGAGAAGTCAATGGTACAACCTCTATGGAAAGCAGTCTGGTGACTCCTCCAAAAAAAAAAATAGAGAATAGAGCTACCATATAACCCAACAATACCTCTCCTGTGTATATACCCAAAAAACTCGAAGTCATGTATTTGAAAAGATATATGCATCCCTATGTCCATTGCAGCATTATTCATGTAGCCAAGACATAGAAACAAGCAATAGAGGACTGGATAAAGAAGATATGGTACATTTACACAAAGGAATACTACTCAGCCATAATAAAGGATGAAATAATGCCACTTGCAACAACATGGATGGACGTTAATAACATGAAATAAGTCAGCCAGAAAAAGTTAAGAACTATATGATTTCACTCACATGTGGGATGGAATATTGAACACAAACAGCAGTGTGGTGATTGCCAGAGTGAAGGGGCTCCTAATATAAGGTGAAAGGAGAAGATTTGACTTTGGGTGGTTAGGCATATGGTACAATACACAAATCTTGTAACACAGAAACTGATACCTGAAACCTATATGTTCTTGTTGACTAATGTAACCCCAGTCATTTAAAAAATAAATATTTTATAAAAAAAAAGAAAAGCTCTCAGATATTAAACCCTTTAAAAAACAGATGATACAATAAGTATGTTTGTGAAACATATTTATAAATTTTCTTTCTTTAAAAAAAGCCAGTAGAAAAGGAACTCACAACTTACCACATTTACAAAATTAAATATCTAATCTAATAAAAGAGTAATATTAAAATTGACCATTTCTACGGGATGCCTAAGCCACGCCCACCAGCCAATGAGAGCAGCTGTATGCAAATTAACCCAGCCAAGATGGAGGCCAGCAGTCACGGAGCTAGAATAAACAGGAGGCTTACATTGCCCCAGGAGTGAATTGTCTGCTGGCCAGCTGGGCTTCTCCCGGCTCAGGCAACAAATTTGCAACATTGTTTCAATTATAGAAACATCAGAACTGAAGCAAACAGCAGGCTTCCCTTGCACCAGTGATGGAGGAAACTGCCTGCCTGGAGTCTACTAAGGCAACATTCTTTCAATTAGAGAAGCCACGGAGCTGAAGCCAACAGAAAGCTTCATTACTTGCCTAGGCCTCGGCTTAAAGGAACAGTTATCAATTATGGAAGATTAATAAACCCCAGAAACCTTCTTCCAGCCAGCCTTGCTGGGACATTGGGTCAATGGGAGCGGTGGGCAGCCCGAAAGCCTGAAAGCGCCCCTCATCCCGTCACCCATGCTGGCCACACCCCAATGGGGTGAGGGTGCACACTGGGGGCTTGGCCAGCCTGCAGCCATCAGCCCCTCACCCAGGCTGACCAAGCACACCAGCAGGCGGACATCCCCAGAGGGGTCCCAGACTGTGAGAGGGCACAGGCCTGGCTGAGGTACCTCCCGAGTGCACAAATTTTTGTGCACTGGGCACCTAGTAAATTTATAATTAAGTTGTAAAGAATTACATACACGTGCGTGCGTGCCTGCGTGGGATGGTATTAACAAAATTATAATTGTTATTTGTAATCATTGTCATCAACATCATCACTTTGGCTTTTTTTCCCTATCAGGCTACATTGAAAACAAACTTCCTTTAAACTAAATTGTTAGAGTGGAGGGGGAACATTTAGAAGCTGTCCATAGAAAGCATGCCCTACTCTTGGGCTCTGTTTCTGGCTTTCTGGAACTTTGCAGATTGTTTTTAGGATTGCTCAAACCCAGCAGGCAAGGTTGTTCCCCTGTGCAAGACATCACCTCTAAATAAAGTACATTTAAAACCTGTATAGTTTACCATGGAATAAAGAGGTTCATTTGGGTTCTAGTTCCTTTGTACAAGTCACATCTCTGTAAACTAAGGCAAATGAATCATGCTTTAATTTGTTCACAGAAGACCACAGCTCTCAATAACCTCTGCATTCAGACTGATTTATCTGAGTCATTGGGTATCCAGTTCCTGCATAAAGCTGGGGTGGAGAGGTGATATTCTGAGAAGCTGGTAGAAGGATGCACAGCAGTCTCTTCCTCTTTGCTTTCCTATGTGGTCTTCTTTTCATACAGAGTTGCCTGGCTTCATATCTACAGAAAGGTCAATTCTCAAGGGACCAGTCCCATGTTGATTGTAATTCAGTAGCTCCATCCACTGAGAGATCAAGAAGTGGCAAGTGTTTGGAGACAGCCAGGGAAAATTAAGAACTGCTTTGGCAGCCTCACTTTCCCTCAGTCCTTTCCCCAACTATTGGGTCTCCCCTCTCTGCCCACATTAAGTGTCTCAAAATAAAATCACATTACTGTGAACAAAACCCTCTCACGCAATGTCTGTGCACTCCTCTAAAGTACATGAGGTGCCCAGTACAATTGCCTTTCTGCAGATGAGATGTTCAAGTTTGGCAAGGTAAAGCCTTGGATCCTGGACAAGAACTTGAGCATGACTCCAACTGTGGGTGACTTCCATACACTTCAAGAAGGCTGAGGCTGTTAGAGTCCCCCATGCTTATCCTAGCAGCACTATTCCACATGCTCAGTACTAAGTCCCAAATCACAATGTCTAATGCCTCCCCTGCACACAAATCTTTTCATTTTTATCTTGATTAAAGTTTGGCAAACCCCTCTGCCTTAAGATTTATAGTGTAGGTTATTATAATAATTTTCCAATTAAAAGTAGATGAAATTTCACTAGTAGTTAATTTACTTGATTCCACACAACCATAGCTCTGATGTGAAGTCACACCGTATATTTAATTTCGACTATATTTTTGAGAGGAGTTTGAATCCTCTCATGTCACGTCGGGGAAGACCCTCAAATGCCCAGGCTTCCTCTTCTGGGTGTTTACTGACTCTCCTGGAAAAATTCATCCAGTAATGTGACTTGGCCCTCTTGTGCAGGCTACTTGGTGGAAGCGTAAACCTTGGCCGTTCCTGACTCCAGGCAAACGGGGGCGCAAGACCGCAGCAGCTGCCGAGAAGGCGGCGAGGCGACGCTCTTGCCTTGAGGACGCAGACGTGACCACTTCCTGAGAGCCAACCTTTCGTTCTGGAACGTGAGAGTCTCACGTGACCGGCGCAGGGCCGCTGCCTAGGAAACGCTGTGCGACAGCTCCCAGAGGAGCCACCGAGCCCCGCGGGGGCCACGCGGCGCGGGAAGGGGATGCTCGGAGATACAATGCTGTGCACCAGAAGGCTGGGCGGCCTTACAGCCCGGGCATCGGCTCTGCTGCCAGGGCGATCGCGCCTGGGAGGCTTCCGAGCCCGGCTCTGGGCCCGACGGGTCAGCACCGGCTGGTCTCCAGTGGGTGCAGCATTCAATGTCAAGCCCCAGGGCGTGCGCCTGGACCTGTTTGGGGAGCGCCGGGTGAGCGGCGCGGGCGCGGGCGCGGGCTCTCCTTGTTTGCTGGAATAAGCTGGCCCTCTTCTCCGTGGCGAGTGGATGGGGTCGGGGAGGAGATAGGCAGAGAACCCACGTTATACAGGAAGTTGTTTGCGCCCTTGCTGTTTGAGGGGCTGGGTTAAAGGGGGCGGGGCGGTTTTTAGTGGGCCCCTCACCAAAGTTTGGGTCCTAGGTCCTATTTCTGTGTGAACCCCGTGCTCCACAAAAAGTTAAAATAGTTCATCTTGGAAGTGAATTCCGCCCCTCTGGTGCCATCCTCTCCTCACACTGAGCCCAGCCCCTACTCAATTCACCTTTGCTCCAACCCTACCCTTGTGCCCAAGAGGCCTCGCCCTGTGAGTTCACATTAGGTGACAAGTATTCCTTTTGCAAGGACACACATGCCTTCAGTTCTGTCATTAGTAATTGCCTTGATGCCTGAAATTCTGTTAACCTTTTTCAAAGCTTTGGGCTCTCTCTTGTGTGTGTGTGTGTGTGTTTTGTTTTGTGTGAGTGTTCTTTTTTTGGGAAAAAAAAGCTGTTGAAAAGAAAGCTAATTTCATGTGGTGCTGTGGAGTTGTTCACATTGATTTCTTCCTTCGGGAAATTACTCACTGAATTCTTTGGTTTCTATTAATTTCTATATCCCTGCTGCCTTGCATAGTGTCTGACTTCAGTAGTCAATAATATTTATTGAATGGCTGAATTAAAGGTGAATGGAAGGCAAGGTTGAAAGGGACTTACCCTATGTCTGTTCTACTTTACTTTTGTGGATTATGTCAGTTTTAGGTTTTACTTTTACCTTTATTTCTTTATTATGCCATTAACTTTTATATAAAGTGGAGTCTAGAATACTGTTGCAGTAAATTTAGTGATGTTTTTATTTTATCTCCTTAATTAGGTTTGTCCATTTTCAAATTTTTGCATGAAATTTGCCACACTAACTTCCATATAAGTAAATAAAAATGTTGATATTAACAGTTGGTGTGTGGAGTTGCCTATAAGTTCTGAGCAGAAGTGAAGCGTAAAGTTGATTTGGGGTGGATGAAATTTTAGTTTTTTCTTTTGTACCTCATGATTTTAAGTACTGAAACCAGATTTTCAAATTTATGAATTAGTTTTTTGACTGAAAAAAGGTTTGTTTAGTTGTTTTGTATTACCATAACTTATAGTCTGAGATTTAGAATTCCCAAAGGTAGCATGAAGAGGTGTACATGGAAGCAGAACTAGCCTGTGCTTGACTCAGATGAAATCAGTATAAAGATAAAGTTTATATATGGTTCTGATTCTACTCTGCCCCCAACTATTTTTATTTTCTTCAAGTTCTTAGTATCGTTTGAAGAGAGGTTAACAACTTAACTTGCTTTCTTACAGAAACAGTAGGCCTTACCAGGCCTGAAAGTTTTACCTCCTGGTATTTCCCAAAATCATCATGTTAAGCATCTAAAAGTTAATTTACAAAGTTTAACTTGTGCTCCATTAATTTGATTCATTCCAGTTCCTTATGTTTTAGGCACTATGTTGGGCAGCTGGTTAAAATGATGAAGGGCAGGGCACTGCCTCTAGAGCTAGACTTCTAAGGAGAGAAGATGTTCAACAGATGAATTGCTATACAGAAGTATGAAGAAAGTGTGGGCTTTAGAGGTGTAGGGAATCCATTCAAGTTCTGATTTTCCCAAAATTAATTAGTGACTTCAATCATTTTCTTCACTCTTAAGTCTGTCTCCTTATCTGTAAACAGTGAGTGGTAGTTCCTGCTCTAGAATTGTGTCATTTAAGTGAGAGGCTTGTATAAAATACATAGTTCACTGTTTGGCATGACGTAGATAAAGTAGATGTGTGTTTTCTCCCTCCTCCCCCCCCCTACCCCCAGTGCTAAAATAAGTGTGGTTGAACTGGTCCAAAAATAAGATAGTTCCCATTAGATTAGTGATTTTTTTGTCTTTATAAGATACTATGGGCCCGGTGCACAAAAATTGTGCCCTTGGTGGGGGGGGGGGGGCGTCCCTCAGCCCAGCCTGTGTTCCTCTCATAGTCTGAGACCCCTCGAGGGATGTCCACCTGCTGGCGTGCCTGGCCAGCCTGGGTGAGTGGCTGGTGGCTATTTGCAGCAAGGCTGGCTGGAATTTATTTAACTTCTAAAGTTGAAACTTTGTTGCTTTAGCCGGAGCCCTGGTCCGGTTGCCCCTGACAACCCAAGTTCTCAGCGCTTCCTTGAGCCCAAGGCTGGAAGCAGGTCTCTGGGGTTTATTTTCTATAATTGAAACTTTGTTGCCTTGAGCTGGCCTAGGCAGACAGGAATCTTAGCTTCCTGTATCGCCAGGGCAAGCCTCCTGCTTGTTCCAGCTCTGTGGCTGCCGGCTGCCATCTTGGCTGGGTTAATTTGCATACAGTCACTCTGATTGGCTGGTGGGCATGGCTTGGCTGGTGGGCGTGGCTTAGGTATCTTAGAGTGTCTTTTATTAGATTAGATTTATTTTTTATTTATTTATTTTTTTACTGTTTTTATTTTTATTTTATTTTATTTTTTTAATTTATCTTTATTGTTCAGATTATTACAGTTGTTCCTCTTTTTTCCCCC